>JACSZP010042937.1:0-12010 GCA_016161895.1 Pinna nobilis | reverse complement strand
TACAGGCAAATTTGTTTCAAAACAGAATATGGAATATCAGGTCAACCACAGTGACGAAATGAATGATGAAGAGTCAACAGGTTTAGTTGTTTTCTTTAATTTTTGTCTTTGCAATTAGATAAAATGGTTTATTGAAATGAAGTTCAATCTCAAGGTGGCTGATGAAATAAAATAAAATTAAGACATGTTTGGTCATAGGCTTTGGAGCGCGATAGAAAGTGATATGATGATTGTCTCTAAAATGCAGCATGTATCAGTATTCAAATAATCTCATAGACATCGACAGCAGTTTTCTGTATATCATTGAGAGCATTAGCGATAAGCAGATAACTGAAAGAAGCAATAACAATTTTAAATATTATTACAATATATAACTTATATCTATATATGTGCATCCCCTGTTGGTGCCCCTTGTAATCGATATTAGAGGTAATAGTTTTGCCCTATTCACATAAACGCGTGTCTTGAATTGTAAACAAAGCAATGCACACTCATGTTGACCGGTTAATAACAAGCAGATTGTGCCCGCCTCCACCCCAAACTATTCCACTTAGGTTTACACATTTATTCTGTATAGCTGCAATGCTTTTGATAAAGTTGATTTATTTAAGAATTAAAGTATAGTGTCTCTTTAAAATGTATTAAATTGTGTCTTTTCATTACTGTTTAATCGTCAATTTTTCAGTTTTCTACTTTCAATTGTTCAATATGTGTTGATCATAATTCATTAAATGATAATTCACAAGAGGAAACTTCGCGAAACTAGAGATTTCTTCAACGGTTCCCCTAGGTTTCCATGCCATAAAATGCTTATATGTTTTTGGAAACTTGAAGGAAACACTGGATTCGATGCTGAAAACTTTGGGGAAACGCAAGGTTTCCTTGCTAGCAAACTGGGTTTCAAGGATGAAAACCACCTGGAAACTTGAAGAAACGAGATTTCCATAATTGGAATACCGTGGAAACTTAAGAAACTGAGGCGTAGAGTGTTTTCATTAAACGGAGACCTGGGATTTCCATATTATTGGAAACAAAGGTTTCTATTAACTTTCCGTTTAGGAAAACTTCACTTTACCATATCTTGATGGTTTGCCCTATCCGAGGTTGCATGCCATGGAAACTTCTGAAGATTGTTTACGTGGCATTAAAACCTCGGGGAATGATCTAGTTTTACAAGATAAATCATATCCCCCCAAGTACATGCAGCTTCTTCATGAGCATACTTGAAATCAAATCCTCGAAACAATTCACAATGTCAGGAAAACTTCTGTCACCAGCTATGTTTCTGTAGTTTTCAATTTATGTATCAGTATCTTGTAAACTGCCTTGAATCTCTCTGGTCACAAATGCAAGAAAAAAAATTAATTGAGGAGAGGATAAGGCTGATTATATCACATATGGATTCATAAGCGGCCCTAGGAATTTTTAAAAGAGAGGGGTGGGGTGAAAACTTCGGGTATTTTTGGCTATTGTAAATAAACATTGCCCCCACCCAAGAAAAAAACCAACTAAAACCAAAGACAGAAAGGGCGAAGATGTATTTATCGGCTTCGAAAAAATAAAATGTTTGCTTTCCTTGCTTAAAACATTGACAACATGCATACACGTTAACATTGATTTGAGGTGAACACATACTAGAAGAAACAGGTTTGGTCAAAACGATGGCCAGACTTTAAGAGTGATTAGAAATAAAAGAAAATATAAGAAACTAGATTTATGATTCATTTTTGGAAACATTGTAAAGTCCATGCATGAAGAAAGGAGCAAGAATGTTTATTCTCCCTGGTAATTTTTGTTCATCTCTTCCACTCTCTCATAGAATTCATTTTAATTTTTTCTAGTCTGGCCAAATGGGATATTGCAGGCCGTATCGGAGTATCAACTAGTGTATATTGATGAACTAAATTCACAGAAATGATTTGTCCCTATTCTTTATGTCCGACCAATAATCACGGAACCGAGTTTACTGTGAGGGAGCTTGATGCATACATACGTTGCTCACTTGTTGCTCATTCCTTAAATGCTTGTTTGAAATATGTTTGATGTATATATTCAAATAAAGTTATTGTTTAAACCAACTGTGATATATTTGACTGTTAATTATTAGTGGTTTAAGAAATGAAAATTACAATCTCCATCTGTGTTCGGTATAATCATGAGCAAAAACAAGCTGCGGAGAGTTGTCGCTGTTTTGTTATAGCGTGGGACATAAAAGATATATCTAAGAAACACTGATGTCAGTGTCCGACAAATGGTGATTCTGTGGCCTTGAGAGTTGAATATTAAGGCAAGATCATGTAATAAAGGAATAAAATACAAACTCGGCCCAATATTAGGTAACATCCCAATTCAAAGTATATCTATTTTCTTATTATATACTTACTTTTGACTGTAGCAAACGATATGCTGTAAGCACATTAACTCATCTACTCTAGGTTTAGGAGCTCCAAAATAAACAAATGTATATAAAATGAAATGTACTTATTCACCTAGATAAAACTTCGGTCATTATGATGTTTGTTATTGTAACTTACTACATGACTTGTCGAACGTGTAGTTTCTGTAATTTTCGTGCCTAATTTTTAGCCATTGCTTTCTGAGATAGCATGGTCTCTGAATAGCCAACCGGTCTTAGTTTCATTACCAAATGCAGTTGAATCTCGAAAACTCGAAGTGCTCGGGACCGCTGATAAACTTCGAGTTTTCGAGACTTCGAGTTTTCAAAAATACAATATCTCTCAAGCTGAACGCCATTCCGCCGACACAAACCCTATTGTTCACTCCCTTCTCTATACACTATTCTTATTACGCATCCGTTTGGTAAATATCATAAGATAATTTAACAATGTCGTCGTTTTGATTGCTAAATAAACAAACATTTTGGCATTTCAAAAGAGTGAGATGACATTTAGCAGGTAAAGCTTTAAGTTTGGACTGTGGGATATATTCGAGAGATCGAAAATTTCGACGTCAACATTCGAAAGACCGAGAGTTAATTTCGTTAACTTATAAAGAGAAAAAATCGGGACGTACCTTAACTTCGAGAGAACGAGAACTTCGAGAGATCGACGTGCGAGTTTTCAAGATTCGACTGTATATCTTACTATCAGCAATAATCTCTTTTTGTTATTAGAATGAACCGCAACAATGCGGTAACAGACACCTGCTTTAATCTGACCAAAGTATGCGCTTTCAATTTCAAATGTCCGCGTGATGTCGAATTGTGGTTGAGAGAAATGACATATTTTAGCGCTCATCTGAATATTAAGGTTGTTATAAGTGTTTAAATTCAGTCTAGCGCGGTTAAGCCGCCAATATCCGATAGTCACTCTTTCTCGAACCCACCAATACCTTCAAAAACGTATCACCAATGCTAATGGAATTCATTTCACAAATCAAAGTTGATGTTTGGTAGATGTTCTGGTACGTTTTCGGTCAGATATTCTGCTTATTGTATTACAATTAAGCGATTTATTTACAATTCAAAATGAAAATGATTTATTATTTACTCTTGTTACTGCTAGACTTGTCGATGATTTGCATTATTTCGGTTCCTTGTCATTTTCTCCTCGACACCAAACTTACATAATTCTTAATTTATTCTTGCTTAGAGTGAGCATTACTGTTACAATTTTGTCCGTACGTAAAACAGACAATACTGAAACTTGTATAGTTGGGTATTAATTACACAGTTAAATCCTGTTTTTAAGAGAACACAACTTTTTTTAATTCTATATTTCCGAACTTAAAAGAACTATGTTTTCTGTTTATCAGAAAGAAAACCTTCTTGGTTTCAACATACCCTGATTCCAGTATAAAACTTGTATCTCAGAATCAATTCCAGAATCTTGCGAGCATATAACTCCTGCCTCGTACCCATCACCTGCCGATTCAATGTACTAGCAAGTATATTTGATCCCTTGTCGGAGGTCTGGCGTATCATTTGTATACATCTGTTGAGTAAATTTCTTCGGTACCTTAAACCAAGACATTACCTTTGTGAAACCACTCAGGGGTTTAGCAGTCTGATTGAAACCGTCATAATTCAGAATCTGCTTGATCAATTCTCTTGCCATTCGGAACGGATAATAAACTGTTTATATGTTACTGATGGTGTCGGCACGATTAAGAACCTAAATTGACCAATGACCAAAGGAGCCTATATACAGCGTCATCACTAATATAACACAATAATAATACATACAACATTTATCCGTCCTGAAATTTGAAACGATCAAATTATTGTAAGATTGACAAAATTTAGCTTTTTATAATATGGAAAAAACTACGCGCGCAATCGCTAAATTACATTTTAGTTGACGAGAAGCATATCTATTGAAAAACAAAAATCAAATAGAATTATCTAAGATGTCTGATTGCTTTTCAGAGAGAAACGCAACTACTGTACACAGACAGCTGGTGTCAATGTAAGTAGCTGGAAAGAAGAAATGTTACTTCTGTTTGAAATATGTCACCAAGATATGCAGCAGTGATATTCCCTCTCCTAATTGAGAAACAAGAGTCATCTTATCTTAAAGCTGGCATTTTCAGTTTAAACATGAAAAAAAAAACATATTTTAACTTAAAATATCAGCTTTAAATATTCTTTTTAAAGATTAGTTACTTGCAAACGGTTTATCCAATATTTTACTTTTTAAATGCAGCTAAGACAAGATTTCTCTTTTATGCACTATTTGAACGTACACAAAATTGTGATTAATCGTTGTTCAATATAGTAATTTTTCTCAAGCAACCCATTCACCACTTTCTATTACATTTTTTACAGAGAGGCTATACTGTTTGGATTAGCACTTCTAGCATCACAAGTGTGTTCAGTAGCTGAAAACACAGATTTTATCCCAGTTCGACACGACTCACAATACTGTAATATCGATTTGTCTAGATTATCAAACACATGTGGCAATTGTACCACAAAAGCTATCCATTGTATCCGAGATGAGGAGGAGCAGCTAGGGATAATCTGTGTTGATAAACTTTGGGTACCAAAAGGTAAACGTCAACAACTATTGTATACATGTATTCATTTATGAGATAAACTGCAGATAAGCTAATTACCGAGATGACGGGTCGAGCATTTCATCCAACGGATGGGACTTTTCAAGAATTTTGTAAATTTATATTATTTATTCAATAAATATAGTCTAACCCGGCTTAGCGACCCACTGAATTAAAGGAAAACCTGTCCAATGTGAACTAAATTAGTGGTTCTCAAAAGGATTTTTCCTATACAAATCACCTAGATTAAAAAACACCCACTATATGTGACCCTGTTTGCTTCTTCCCTTGAGCGCTGTCTTAAATTATGAAAGACTGTACATATTTCGGTCGCTCCATGTGATTTGATATTAATAACTTTATATACTGAAACACAACTTCAACCAGGTCCAACGTGCATGCATTTTTTTTTCCATGTTAATCAGTTTTGCCTGAACGTAAAAATGAAATTGTTCACCGTCTTCAGGAAACGACAGCACCGATTGACATCAATAAACAGTACATTGAGGGAGGGTTACTTTTTAAACTTGGAATTTTTAATTTTTGTAATGTGAAAATTCACGCAAAATGTGAACCTTACAATTTGTTTAGAGTCACCAATGCGATTGATGATTAAATAAGTTCCCGTGGTAAAAACTTTGTATGAACGATGTGAAAAATATGAAACTTTTTTAGCAAGAAAGGGAACCGTTGGTCTATAGACGTATATCCTTGAACTCAAACCCGATTTTAAAATTCAATATTAGGTTTTATACTTAATTATATTATTTCCTTTCAAGGATACTGTCCATACTTCCACAGGAAATTCGGTGTTCTTGACTTTCGACCTTGTTCTGCAGAAGCATCACTTTGTCCGGGTGACAAGGACTGGTATTTGTCTGATGAAGTGCACAGATGTAAGATTTTATCCCTATTAAATTCGTTGTTGTGGAAAATTGAAAAGGCATGTGTTTTGCATGTTGCACCTTTAGAACCAGCTAGTTTTGCATCATTCTAACTTTGTATCATTAAGTATTATTAACCTCATCGCGTATTTTTTGTCTGTTTTTTCTTGAGACCAATTTAATTTAAACCATACAGCTTAGCAACGCAACTTATGCGCAAACATAAAAATCACGCTTCTCTAAAGAAAATGTTTTTATTGACATGGCTAATAAAGGGAATAAGTCTATAAAAAACTCGAAAAGTGAAAAATGAAAATGCCCTAATGCATATGCACAACCAAAGTAAAATACAGCACAATCAAACAGGCAAAACCAGAAAAAAAGGCAAAATTTCAACAACAACTTTGATAAGTTATTGTTATTTAGATCCCGGTGTTCTGTATACAAAACCTTGGCACCTTATTTGACTGGTCTATTCTTATCTAACACTTTGGGCTAATATTTATATAATAATGTACAAATCGGTGAATATGTGCTTAGTATACCAATGGGGTGTCTGTGTCCGAGTGGTAAGCTTGGTCGACTTGGAATCGAAGGGTTACTACGCGGATGACTGTCTCTGTCTTTCAGATGAGAGAGTAAAAACTGTGTCCCGTGTCACAGTAGATATTTGCACGTTAAAGACCCTCCCTGCTCTATGCCCTTAATTGTCGAGCATAGGCAAAATTTGTCGCCCTTCAACGGCTCACGTTGACTTCTCCATACAAGTGAAATATTATTGAGTGGGACTTTAAACAACATTACCATATATGGTATATGGTACATGTTCACCATATATGATTCAAGATTTGAATAAGTTACATAAGGAATACGGTTTGGTTCCAGCAAAGGGAAATCATATTAACATTTTCTGAGTTTGTAAGGCTAATTACAACAACTGTATTTTAAACGGTCGTATCATTAATTCAAAACTTTATAAACGTTAATGTAATTTAGCTGCCTTTTAAGAACATGAAATTCGTTGAATATGAACTTAAGCTCTAACCATATGAAATACACGTGTCATTGGAACAACGTTTATTGACATAAAGTGCCTATAGTTGATTCCTGATTTCCCCAAACCGCTTACAAAAATACAAACCTTGTTTTTGCCTGTCATTTATTTACATGTATTAACAACTCTGCATGTTAATTATCACATTATAATACCACAACACCTGCCAGAACTGTAAATGAGACGTTTGTTTCAATCAATAAAAATTATTCATAATATATGTATTAAAATTAAAAAAAACACAGATGATGAAGTTTCTCATTTAAAATGTCTTTGTAGTGATTGGTGACTGGGTCTTACGGCAGTCTGTATTATCATTATGATGAATTGTGCTCCTCTGCTAGCTTCCTTGTTTTAATTTTCTCATTAGATAGTTTATGAGATTAAAAATATATCCTGCCGTTGTCTTCATCATTTATCATAAACGCGTTGCCTATTAAAAATATTAATTTTCAATGATTTTTTGAATCTATGTTTCCCCCTCAACTCAATGCTACAAACACCAGTCTTCCACATCTGTGTCGTACTTAGAGCTTCAATTGAACATAAAGTACATCAGGTAAAAAAGGATGACAGCGTTTCGATTGTCAACATCCCATATTTAAGTAGTTATTCAATCATCACCTGCATATCGAGTTAATGTCACTCAAGTTATTTGATATACCCTAGCTTTTCAAATAATTTAGGTTTTAACCCGAATCGCTCTGTTAAAAAAGAATTGTTATTTCAGAAATGTTTACATTTTCATGTAAAAGTACAATTTTGCAAATGTTATTGCCGTTATAATGATCTAGTTGCAAATATCTAGTTAAAATTTTATTTGGGCGAATGCTATCTGACGTGTTTTATATCAGTTGTTTTTCATTCTTATCACACTGATTTTCACTATTGATTACCCCATTAATCTGATCAAGATGTAGGATTTACAGCGGATGGATCAGGGGATGCTTACTCCTCCTAGGCACTTGATCAAACGTCTGGTAAATACGGAGTCAGTCCTTTTTTATAACTCATTGCTTTATATCCCACAGGAGTTATACTGATGATACCTTTTATTTAGCTTTCCCTTTGCATCGGCTAAAGCGTTAAGACTATAAAAATCAGAATCTACATTTAGAACCGTGGGGCTTATAAAACGATTGAGTTCTAAAACACGTTGTTTCCCATCTCGTTTTTGCTGAGCAATGCTATTTGTTTATTATTTTGATAAAAGTTATATATCTTATTCTTCCTTTGGTACTTTTTTTTCTGTAAAATTAACAATGCTTAAGGGATAATTGTTTAGTAAGTCGCTATCTATCTGTTATTGCTTTGCTTAAGTATTCATAATAGCATATCTCTTCTTTTCAGATCCCAGTTGCCTTAGTAGCCATTCTAAAAATACACTGTATGTATTTTATGACATTACTTTGTATTTTAATCATTTAGTTTGTGAAAATAGTCATGGTCCATTTATTATTTAAGCGTTTCCATCTTTACATTCGGTCTTGATTTCAACAATAATTATGTTTATTTTGTTTTATTTCTCGAAGCTCAGTTTTATCTCAGCTAAGATGATCAAGATATAAACTTATTAGAACACATACACGTTTAAGACATTATATATGTATTATTATCTCTGCCTAACGATAGCTGAGTCATGTGGTCCATATTGTTTGACCAGATGCACAAAGTTTAAGTTAAATGACGCAAGTACATACGACATTTAAAATATAATGGAATAAGAAAATGGGATCATTACTTATGAAACGACTTTGTATCCGAACTTAATTATCAGATCTTCGGGTTTTGAATAAATGAAACTAATAATCACAAAAAAAAACTTTAATTGAAGTATGTTTTCTTTGTTTATAGTGTCATGTCCTTGGAACAAAGCACAGCAAGCACGATGAAAAGGTTTAGTATAAGACATGCAAATATACACAAAGTAGTACTTTCAACATCAGTCGTCCTTTGTATGCAAACAGACATACAGGTAGAGAGATTCATACAGATAGATAAATTAATACAGATAGATAGATAGATAGATAGATAAAGTTAATGATAAGTTGAATACAAGTAGATTAATGTATTTTTATGAGTTTTTCTATCTGTCTTCAGTACTTCAGGAACATGTAAAATAGGTGCAGATAAGTTGACAATTATTGGAGTGGTTTTGTTGCCCATCCTTAATCATCTCAACAAGTCGTTTCCACTTGATTGAATGTGTCGAGAAAAAAACTACGTTATAGATATGGATTTTATTTTCGTACTTCTTGTCGATGATTTTATTTTTCCCTTCGCTGTAGTAAGAATAATTTGAACAATGCCAATGGTATTGTACCATAGGACAATATCATTAAGTATCATATGAAAATAATAATAATAACAAGAGGCCCATAGGGCCATAACGATCACCTGAGTAATTAATTTGATTGATTACTGGTTCAAGAGAAGAAGCTTAAAATGTGAAATCCTATATTACCCCAATGGAAGTGTTTAACACAAGGGCAGGGTCAAACATGACCCAGGAGCCTTCTCTTGAACAAACTTGAATCTACACCCCAAAGGATGCTTTATTCCAGAAATCATAATATTTGGCTTGGTACTTTCAGAGAAGAACATTTTTTTAGGTTGCAAAATTTGGACATTTCTGCTCCTGGGGCGGGGCCATTTTGTTGAGACGGGGGGGGGAGGGGTGGTTTAAGTAAACAAATGTTGATCCCTGGCAAATTTTGTTGAAGTTGGCCCAATGGTTCCTGAGAAAAAGCATAAAATGTGAAATCCTATGGTAAGAAGCCCATGAGAAATGTTTTATCCCAGATTAGGCCAAACATTACCCCAGCGCATTATCTTGAAGAAATTTGAATCTACAACCAAAATGATACTATATGCCAGAAATCGGTATATTTGGCCAGGTATTTTCAGAGAAGAAGAATTTTTTTCTTGCAAAATTTGAAACTTTTTGGCCCCAGGCAGGGCCATTTGTGGACCCAGGGGAATGGTTTGAACAAACTTGAGTCTGCACCATCTAATGATGATCCCTGGCAAATTTGGTTGAAATTGGCTTATTGGTTCATGAGAAAAAGTCTAAAATGTTAAATCCTATAGTAACCCTATGGAAAATATTAAACCACAGGGGGCCATTTTGGGGCCAAAAATGGCCCGAGGGCCTTCTCTTGAACAAACTTGGATCTACATCCCATAATGATATTATATTCCAGAAATCAGTAGATTTGGCCATGGACTTTCAAAGAAGATTTCTTATATTGCAAAATTTGAACCTCTTTGGCCCCAGGGCGTGGCCATTTTTGGACCCAGGGAGATGGTTTGAAAAGAGCTGAGTCTGCATCACCAACTGTTGATCCCCGACAAATTTAATTGAAATTGGCCCACTGGTTCCTAAGAAGAAACCTAAAATGTGGAATGCTATTGAAACCCTATTGGAAATGTTTAACCCCAGGGTAGGGCCGATAATGACCCCAGGGTCTTCTCGTGAACAAACTAATCTATGCGCAATAAGAATGCTATATTTCAGAAATCGGCAGATTTGGCCTTGCACTTTCAGAGATGTTTTTTTAAAGTTGCAAAATTTGAACCTTTTTGTCCCCAGGGCGGGGCAATTTTTTGACCCAGGAGGGCGATTTGAACAAACTTGAGTCCGTATCGCCGAGTGTTGATCCCTGGCAAATTTGGTTGAAATTGGCCCACTGTTTGTTTTGAAGAAGTAAAAAAAGTAAAATTGTTAATGGACTAACGACGGACGACGACGGACAAAAGGTGGTCGTAATAGGTCACATGTGACTTTGTCTCAGGTGACCCAATAATAATATAATAATAATAATAATAATAATAATAATAATAATAATAATAATAATAATAATAATGACGATGAAATAATAAATTTGTGAATGGTCTAATATTCTGATATTGAAGATAATTGGTTTCTCTATTACACAATGCATCTCATCTGAATTTTACTTTCAGCTTGTTCTTTTGAGAACATGCAATTTAGGTCACTCTTTTCATGTAAAAGCATTAAAAATTGACTTTTGCTTCTTTATTCATTTAATCTCCATTCTTAACTCAAAAGGGATCGACAAAAATGTTCAGCTTTGTTTGGATAAAAAAGAATATAGATTCATATATTTCGCTCTAGGCAACGATAAGCAATGATTTGGAGAAAATTGACAACAAAGTCACAAAATGGTGCTCCAGTTATAAGCAGTTGACCTTGCACTTGACAATAATGCATGTGACGTTTTTTTCAGTTTCATGCCATTTTCATCAACCTTTAGACAAAAGTCTGATTTCGTATCAATGGCTTCCTCGATTGTCATCTTCCTGACACTGAAAGGACACTTTATTTCCAAAATGCCACATTCACCATTATCACATACACGACCATCGGGTGATGCACCTAAAAACGGGAACTCAGGGTCCCAGTCATGGACATGTCGTCCTGTGTTATTTATGTATGCCTTCCTGGCACAAGATTCTTTCCTGCTCCCATATTGTGTTGCCTTTACATTAACACTTTTCCCATCCATTCCTTTTTCCAAATAAAAATCATTTATGTTTTTCCGTCTTGTAATTTCATAAAACTTTGATGCAGTCAGCCTTGTCTTTCTCTCCTTCTGCCATAAAGTGCTGTCATTTGGTCCACGGCTGTTTTCCTCTATCTCCCTGGCTCTGTCCCTAGATATTTTAATTTTTTCTGTTATGGGCAAGAATCTGTCTGGAAGATTAAGAGGTGACATTCCTGGTGGATCCAATTTGCCTCAGTCATTACTAACTGGCTTCTGCTCTATTACATCATAGAATTTAGCCTGTAATGATAATTCACACTATTATATTAGAGATTAAAATGCATCTAGATGACTGGTTTAAAATGTCAATGAATTAAGTGTTAATTTTCCTATGCAAACATAATTCTGTGCATAACTTGTTGTCAACCTGTATGAAAATATCTCATTTCATTTTTTTCAGGGATTGATCCATTGGAGATGATAAAACTGTCATCAGAGAATGAAGAGCTGAAAAAAGATGTTGCAACTTTAAGTTTGCAAGTAGAAGG
>JACSZP010042929.1:0-11803 GCA_016161895.1 Pinna nobilis | reverse complement strand
AAACAAGTTCAGTCTTCTTGGCAAGTTTTATATTCCACTCAAGGAACATAAAGTGTTTTTTTATCCTTTAAGGAGCCCCGTCAAAGACTAAATCAACATTTTTTCGCGTGCTTTTCAACATCTGAATTAATGTGTACCCCTTCAGTCAATATTACTCAGACTGTAAAACAAGTAAGATGGACCATGGCATTTTCCTAACTCAAAGTAGAATGGGACTAGTTACATACCCATGTATCTTCGGAGTCAAGGTAATTTGCAAAATATATACCGGGAATGTATATAGTTATTGGTGAATGATGCTACCCTTCTGGCTAAAAAAAATCCTGGATACGCGCATGGAATTGTCAGTGATGATTGGTATGGAAAATAAGATAACTAATTTAACTGTGTAAATAGACATATTTTCTTATATATCTGCATCCGCGGATCCAGGTGTTTTTCCCGAGAAGGGGAAAGGTGTTCAAACTTGTGGCAAGAAAACAAATACTCTCCTAAAATTAGCATCTAAGCATCAATAAACAATGATCATATACATATACGGTATATACTTGGTAAATTCCGGGGCTGACACAATACCCGCCCACCCTCTCACCTCTAGATTTGCACATGATCTGATTTGTCAAAAAATCAACTATGTTACAAGCCGAGTCTGTCTTAACATTTATATTTACATTGCGTTTAATTTTCACGAATAAACCCTTAGTTCAACCAGAATTTTCATGCATTTTTGTATCTTGCATCCAGTGTTTAACCTTTAGGTATCCTTAGGTAATATTTTGCAAACATAGGTCACCAATAGTTTTTTAAAGACCTAAATTTAAATAATGGACAGATACAGGTGTTACCTGTCCATCCTGTGATATATTTGATGGCATATAACAAAAGATTACGTCATGAACAAGTTTTAATGATTATTTCTTTAAATACTTTAATCTTAATTATTCAAAAAATGAAGTACAATTCGTTGTTGACTTGAGTCTCTTTTTCTCAAAAACCGATTCGGAATTTTTTCTTCTAAATTAGCGTTAGAGCCTATGGTTATTAAGGCCGGGCTAGCGACCTTTTGTCGCTAGTTCACCTCTCTCTGCTTTGTGAATAATAGCTGTGCTAGAATGCATATACATTATTACTTAAAATGATTTATTGGCCTTCAAACACATTTATAATGTCAAATCTATGAATGCTGTTTTCAATCTCAATTTTGTTGTAGCGATCATAATTTCTACAAAGATGAACCAAAGTTTTTAGTTATGCAAGTAATAAACGTTATGTTTACCGTTATAAAAGACGTGATTCTTCGTCGTATGCCAAATGACAAAAGTTTGTCATTAATGCGTTATCAGGAGTCCATAGATGAAAATTAATACTTAGCGTGAGTTTTTCCCGAAAAAATGACATCTGTGTATGTCCCTGATTTTATTGCCCCTTTCCAAATTCATCGTTTATATACGGTACCCTAGCATTGGCTTCATAAATGGTGTATATAAATAATAAGGAGGAGATAACGACAAATATAATTTATGTATCATAGGTCTCATCTATATCGCACAATTATCTGCGATTTCATATGGGTTTTGTCACGTTACACAATAAAACAGACCTTTGGTTTTATTATCAGTATGTCGTGTATTCGATTTTATTTTTCAGAAAAAAAAAAATAATTGTTCCGATATTTTCTCAACTTCAGCCTTGCACTCACCACCTGCGTTCCTTGCGGAGTCGATTATAGCAGCCTGGAATACAGTTCGTGGCCAGGATTTTGGCGTGAATGTTTCAGAGTTTCCCAGGATGGAAAAAATCATACTAGGTTTTCTTTCATCTTTTTCTATATCCAAATCATGTAGGGGGTAGCTACTTGAACTCTGCAAAATATAGAACTTAATCATGAACGGAAAATCGATAAACGAAATAGGATCGTTACGCATATTTACGAGGACCATATTTTATTTTTGCTACTTTGGATTTTAGGCAGTGAGAGATTGAGTAATAAGGACGATTCAACCCTACATTACTAATTAGTCGTAAAGCCTCGGTCACAACCGGACGCACGGGTTTTTAAATCGTGCGTCCTCTGCGTTTATTGCCGTAGGTGTGAGACGTAGAAGTCGTGGGCACCGAGGAAAAGTTGCAGCCAACTCGTAAGATGGGAGTAAGATCGACGTCAGTGCCCCGTGTTGCCCGCAAGCGTGACATAAGAAGTTCGCAGCAACTCTCCTGAGATTTTGCACGCACGTGCTTTGTAGAAGAAGTAAGAGTGACGCGCGACAGCATAGAGACATATGTACGATAGATGCACATGCGACGCGCAAATGAATAAGGACTGTCGATGATGGTGGCGCGTTCATACGAAATTCTTACACCTTTCGCACTTTCAGCGCCAGCACTGGTACAGTGGTTGTAATAACGCATTATCTCAAAATATACTATGTGAGAAACTGGCTGTATTTCCGGGGATTGTGATTCAAGCTAGACCCCGTCAAGCATATATGAGGATTGCAAATAGATCTGGTAAACCTCTGGTCCTCGCATCCAGTGCGAGATATGACCTTATAAAGTGGTATTTGTCTGATTTTGATAAAATCCAAACATAAATACGGATTCTTTTTTTTATTATTATTCTCTGACATATGTACCTGGTTGCAAAAATAGTTCAAAATTGAAAAAGAAAGTACTAGGATAATACAAATAGTAATATAGGTTCCAGTTGCATTCAAAGTATAGAACTGGTTAAAATCCAATACATTTTACCTACACACCAGTGTCATAAATATTGAGTGGAGCAAACATAAATCACGATATCTATTTTTATGTACTGATTACCAAAAAGGGCAATCGAATTTTCTAATTGCTCAAACTAGTTATTTGTATCTCATTTCAAAGGACATGAAAACACAAACTTTCTGGTTAAAAAATGAAAATCTGTTCAGTTTTATAGGCAATTGAAGAGTATAAAAATGGCTAATTTCCTGCTGAGCACTTACAATTCGGAAAAGGTAATCCTGGATCAAACTTTCAGCAATCTGATAAACTCTATCAAGCACCTGCGACCCTTAAGTCGATTTTGAGACCTCTGTTTGTTTTTTATTATTATTTTCTATAGGGAACTGTTTCACACCAAAGCATATATACTTTGTAAACGCATGCAAATATACCTAATTTATAGCCAGGCATTTGTTTCATGAAGACAGTAAATTTGACGTTTTTTCGTCTGTGAAAGTCAGAAAAAAAAAACCACTATGAATTTTTAATTCAGTGAGTTATTTGCTTTGGCTTTACCTACTGTTTGTTTCATACAGAAAATTCAAAGAGTAAAGTTTATACTTTGAATTCGCCTTTTGAAGACCCGAAGAGGGTGAAACTAGTTCCCATTTTTAGAAACACAATGGGACGTATCATTTACCTTGATTATTGTGAATATTAGCTGTTTTGATGTATATCTTACAATTTAAGGCAGCATTAACCAAAATTGATTGATTTGGCTGGCTCTAAAAAATTTAGATTTTTTTAAATTGCATCGCCAAATTAAAAAGTGCCTACTTTGACAATATACATGCTGGTAATATCGTAAACCGAAAGTTATATATATCCCAGAATTCTTAAAATAATTATAAAACCTTTTGTTCATAATACAAATTTTTCATTGTGGCATATCCTACCCAATAAATTCCAACAGCAGTAGCCTATATGGTATACTACGCCACCACGCTCGGATTGCTCGAAGCCTTTTTAAGCAGAAAGTCAGAAAAATGGCGTCGTGCTTTCTACGTGCGAAAGAATTTGTTCGTACTTTGTGAGTTCGTTCATCGCAATCCACACACACAGGGGAACTGCTGGAGTGTTGAGTCCGACTTGCGTTTTGGATCATCGTTGTGACCGAGGCTTAAGAACATTCCTATGCTATACCAGCCTGAACCGTTAGTCAGCTGATTGGAAATGAAAGTGTCAAATAATGTGTAAATAGTGCGGTGTCGGGCACAAAATAGGCAAAAAAAAATTAGACAGAGTGAAAAATTCTGTGGAGGATGTGAAATATAGCCAGTACCAGGGTATGTTAAGAAAATAAGCTAAAAGTATTTATTTGTAATGATTGGTTTTGTTGGGGAAATCCACTTATCTGAGTATAAAGTTATATCTGCCGATGCCGCTATTTGCTGAGACATTGACAAGAGGTTAAGTGGAAATCGTATAATTACAAATCAAATGTAATTGTTAATTAACTTCTAAACATGCATGTTCAAAAGAGATAATCTGTATCTAATTAACATATTTCGTCGATTTTCAAGACGGTTAATTTACCCAGCACTGTATAACGTCGATTCGCCAATGAGAACAAACAAGAAAATAATCTTTCATTTGAAGCAGCAGAGTTCCAAAATAAAATTGATAAGCATTTACAAATGAATATATTTGACAACAGTCGAAGAGTATTTCATCAACTATCATAAACGCCAGAAAGCGGATAATTCAAAGGCACGTTCCTATAATTTTCATCACGGCGCATGTAACTTGTCATCTATCCTTCCTGCGGATGATAGATTCATTATTTTTCACCTATTGTAAGGATAACTTAAGGGGGAAAAGATTTGTTTAATATATGTTTTATTCGTTAAAATATGTTCATTTTACACAAGGTCCATGCAAATCATGCCTTTATTCAGTATAGTTTTGCGACATGCAACATTAGGAAATGATCAGTAAGATCCTTGAGTCAAATTTCAGATGAATCATTTACTTGTTACCAAAAAATGTTTGATATTAATAGTTTCAGTTGAATTCAAAATAACTATTTGACTGGACATTGTTAAAACGCTAATCCTTGCATAAAAGATACTTATATTAAAGGAAAGACAATTGGAAGAAACATTCTACTATTTTTTTCAGCAATTATGTAAAAAATGAAGCATTTTTTTTATTAATTTGCCGTACTCTAATACCTCTATTGATAAAGTGTCCATCATCGATTTTGGCAATCTTCACTTCAAATACGAATCTGAAAAATAAACTGTGTCATTTATTTTTATTATATCCACAAATAAACATATAATTCTTGAAAACAAATTAATTCAGTGAAAAAAAACTAGAAAGCCGTTCTGTATATCTTCACGATTCATTAAAGTTAGAAATTGGCAATGAAATATCTCTTAATAGAAGAAATGAATATAAACATGTCATTGATCATCATAGTGCTTTCATACCGGAACACCTGAACTTACCCCTGGTTTTTGGCGTCGTTCGTGTTACTCAATTTTTGTTATATTTGTTGTGTGGATTACTCTGTTCAATGTTTTCACTTTTGTTGTGGCCATGGCCTCATCTGTTTGACGATTTTTGAATATCGAATGCCCCCAAGGTATAATCAAAACTCTTTGTTCACAATAACATTTAATAAAATAATTTCACGTAATTTGAGATTTATAATATTTTGGATCTTGATCTAAGTACTCCTGCAGCTCGACACACGCGTTAAAAGACAAGCACCTGGATATGATTTTACGGTGACTGAATATTCGTTAATTGTTTGGTGAATAGTTCGAATTAATTTAATATGTTTATGTTTTTGAGTACTTATATGCATTTGTAACAGAATAATATTGACTGGTTTTATTACGGGTGATGACCCGTAGCTTTGCAGGCATAAAGTTTTCTCTGCAGGACCGACTTTGACTATGAGCAGGTATGCTTATATTGAGCATCGCAAATAACGATGTTGAAGCGACTGTCCGCTGACATTTGAATTAAACAGAGTTGATTGTATTTTTCAAAAACTTAAAACTGAAAATCACGTTTTTCCCAATATGACAGAAATTGAACATGATTTCTAATTTTAATGATTTTTCGGTCCCGCGTTTGACGGTTAGGCTCCAGGACCCGTATTTTTTCTAAACATCACAGGATATAATTCTTCTATAATTCTAATTCATTTGTTTTGTAACGACTTTTTTGATTGGATAATAAAAACAAATTGCGACAGTATAACCACGATATACGTGCCGCAAATGCATAAGACCGCATTACTATAGCTCATATTCCTACGCTTTGTTTACATTTTCGATGCGTCGCACGCTTGAGCTTCAAACCGCGAAATGATGAGAGTGATCTGGCAATAAAATCAACTCTTCGAAGGAGCAGACAGAAACTCCACTACTATGTTATAAGACCAGCAGGTCCATGGAAGGGTCTGAATTAATGTAGCGAACAACTAAGCTTCATCCATCTGGCCACTAAGCCCCATTGGGACTACTGTTGGCCTAACAATGTTTGAACAACACGACGAGAGGTATACTGTACATAATTGGTATTGCGTTCACATTCTTATTAAATATGTCATTCCTACCTAAATACATGTATCTGTACGGCAAACATCTTGACTGAGCAGTATCTATGCGTCTTTGAAGTACCATTTTCCGAAAGTTTGAAAGTTAAACAACAATCAACAGGAACGATGTACATGTAAACACCGCGTGCACTCGCTGACCGTTTTGTGGGGAAGGTGTAAATCGGGTACATGTATGCCGAACACCGAAAAAAACGGGCGAGCTTTGATCACGATATGTATATAGAGATTACACAACAAGTTGGGATTGATTATCATGTTTATCCAACTCGAGTTAGGTAGTTTTCAAAGTTTCAAACCGTGAGCTTTAGTGAGCGTTTTGAGACTTTGAAAATTAACTAACGAGAGTGGGATAAACATGAAAATCAATCCAAACGAGTTGTGTAATTTGTTTCTACCTTAACAGTTAATTATTTTGCAAATCAAAGTATTGGAAACGTGAAAAAAAATATTTTTCTTCAATTTCAGTCATAATGTAAGCCAACTCAATGTATTGTGACGTCAAATATAATGACGTCAATTGATGACGTCATAATTGAATTTTATTGACGTATCAGCCAATCAGAACGCTCGGAGGACGTAAACCATGTGTGTTTTATCGATTATATTTAGTCAACTGCAGCCTCGATTATACAGCCGTTTTACAATGGTTAAACTACGCGTGTTATGGTAGAAATACATGTATCGCTATCTTTTGTTGAGCATTCAGGAATAGCCTTTGTCTAGGTTTACAAAATAATCGTTAAAGTATAAACACAGGTTTTCTTTTGTTTGGTTGGCGTTCGAGAGCCAGTTTTACACAATCCAAATTTATAAGCCTCGTAACCTGAAAGTTCAAGGCCGTTTTCACGGATTTCCCCTTACTATCGGGAAAACAAACGAATTGATGTTAATGATAATTTTTGGTGTCCACATTAAAAAAAAAACAAATACCAATAATTTTTACACATCAAAGGAGAAAAAATAAGACAGTGTTTATATAAAACGACCGATTTTGTTGTTCAGTTTTTTTATAACTATATTTCACTGACGTAGTTGTACTAATATGTCGATCGTGAAGTGGCTAGTAATGACGTAATATTTTTAAGGTACTGTCGAGAAAAACTCGTAAAATAACAAAAAAACTCGCAGTATAATGGAAATGAATTAGAATGGAGAGAACCTACCAGTGATTTCAGATTTGCGGCAGTATATCGGTGATTATACTTCCGCAAATATCCGTTTTTGTTAACGTGTCGCCAATAAAACACAATTTGCAGTAGTGTAATCACCGATATACTGTCGCACATCTGAAATCACTGGTAGGTTATCCCATAAATATAGCAAAATTTTATTGACATATAATGTGGAAATCGCGAGATGATGCATTGATCTATTTGTCTTCCCAAAACGGTACCTGTTCACTTATCGTGAACAATTCAGAGGTTTTTAGCTCAACGGTCAAGGTTATAGAACTATTTTGAATTTTCGAAGGAAAATGTATCAGACTGAACTTTCAATATGTTGCTACTGTTAATATAAACGTATGGAGTGATGAATCTTTTAAAGAAAGGTAAATTTGATATACTCAAAGCCGAATATCACAAAAAACAAGAACTCAGAATTTTTTTTATAACTTCATTATTGTAGAGAACGATAACCAAATACCAATGTCACAGAGCAATTTGAAATTCCAGAAGAAATCTGACCAAATGGTTCCATTTTTCATTACTGACTCCATTTTAGATTTTGCTTGACTGAAATTATATAAAAACTGTTTACTGTATATGCTTGAATAATGCAGACAAAATGTATATGGGCTTCTCATTTGAAAATTAAATCTAACCATGTTTACCCGGGCATCATTAGGGCCTATTAGAGATCACCAAACACGTAACCAATGACCGTAACTTTACCTAAATCAACGATTTGAACGTAAAATGATAAATTATGTAGCATGTGATCACATGATATAATATTGAAATAATATTTTTATTTTAGGATTTAATTCACTCAAATAGTATAGTACATGCATTTAGTAAGACATTTGACTAAATGTCGATTGATGACAGTGACAAATAAAATATTTAATTCGAATTTGAATTTGTCTCTTGTATTTTGATAGTCAAGAATTTATTGTATGTAGTACCTAAGATAGAATCGGTACCTTTATTGGTCATTTCAGTAAAAAGTAAACTTAGGCATTCTTATGCACCTTGTGAATATTTGACAATTTAGCCAATATATAATAAGCACCGTTCCTCTCATACTGGTTGATAAAAAACACCGTTGAACTACGTCTCAGGTGAGAGAATGCTTAAATTGTTTTTTGTTCAGCTATTTTGAATGTTTTACTTGGCTAAATATTTTCTTTGTAGTTTAAAAAGATATTTGTCAGAAAGTTTTTCATTGTTTATTGTTCCAAGCTCAGACGTATGTGCGTCAGAATTGACTTTGTCAGCGCTTTGGAGACAAATCCGTTCGTTATTCATAATGTTTTGCGCATCATAGTGCCAGTTGAAAACACATAGCATGTTCTATGGAACGTTTGCCGCATGACACAGGCTTTTCATATGTTCACAATACAAAAGTAATGATTGTGTGATTAGTGAGTCCTGCTACATGAATAAAATACACTTCCGGAATGCAAAAATAAGTCATGAATGACAAAAGATAAACACTCATAGTAATAAGGGGTTGGAATCTAAGGACAAATTAGCTACTTTAAGGAACTCGGTACAAGATATGTGCTCCGTATAAGGAACTCATCCGTATAACGGTCAGTACTGGTAACTAAACATTTGAATGGTCAGTGCTGGTCACTCACCAGCATTGTGGTCAGCATTATGGTCAGCACTCTCATCTATAAAAATGGTCAGTACTTGTCACTCACCTGTATAATGGTCAGCACTGGTCACTCGTCTGTGTAATAGTCAGTATTAGTCACTCGTTTTATAATGTTCGGTATTGGTCACTCAAACATAAAATTACCATTGTTAGTCACTCATTTGAATAAAAGTCAGAACAAGTCACTCGACATTATGTTTGTCAGTGCTGATCACTCTCCTACCTATGCAAATGGTCAGCTTTGATTACCCCCTATAATGGTCATCACTGGTCATTCGCCTGCACAATGGTCAGACAGGTCAGTCGCATGTATAGTGGTCAGAACTAGTCATTCATCTATAGGTATGGTCAATACTGGTCACTCACCAGTAGTATGGCCGGTAATAGTCACTCATCTATACAATGGTCAGTACTGGTCACTAACCTTTTTAACGACCAATACTTATCACTAACCTGTAAAATGGTCAGAACTGGTCACTCATCAGTATGATAGTCAGTACTGGTCAATCACATATACAAATGATCTGTACCTGTCACTCGATTTAAAAATGATCAATACTTGACACTTATCTGTATAAAAGTTAGTGCTGATCACTCATCAGTATGATACCGTAAATTGGGATATTTCGGCGTCGCCAAAATTTGGCCACTTTGGTCTCAAAATGATAGGGTTTTTTTGGCCAGTTAAATGTTGGCCATTTAGGTTTATATTATGTTTAAAATTTGTCTACCATAAAATTATTGTTATTTAAAATATTCTTGTAAAACAATAAAACATCTGATCAGTAAAACAATTGTCCAATGTGAAGTGAGTGAACTGGCTAAGGAAAGGTACACAATTCGTTTGTTATAGAAGTGTACTCACGGCATGAATGGAAAATGACACACGGTACTAAGACAAACACAGATTTACCTGTAAGGTAATTACGTAATGTTAGGGTACAGACGATCTATAAATAACCGGAACAGTATATGTAAACTCTAGAATCATTTTCGGATTAATGTTTGAAACGGATCCGGATTTTTAGATCGTCTAACGTGTACATTTTTTGGACAGTTAAATTTTGGCAATTGTCCTAGGGTGGCCAAATTTGCCAAAATTAAACCATGGCCAAAATATCCCAATTTACGGTAGTCAGTATTTGTCACTAGCCTTTAATGATCAATACTTGTCACTCATCTGTAAAATGGTCAGTACTGGTCACTCATCGGTACGATAGTCAGTACTGATCACTCTCCTATACAAATTGTTAGTACTGGGCAATTGACTGTATAATGGTCCGACTAGTCATTCTTCTGCTCATTTATCTAGTTGTTAGTACTAGTCACTCGCCTGTACGAGTCACCGTGTACGGAACCCAATACCAGTTCCTAGTTCCGTAAGCAGGACACGGAACCAGTTCTGTGTTCCGTGAAAGGAACTCGATGCACCAAGCTGTGTATGACGCCAATTGTCCCGCAGCTCTCGGCCGAGCGAAGTATCAGTACTGGTTCCGATTTCCGTTTACGGAACTCAGAACTGATTCCGAGTTCCGTATGAGTTCCGAACTCCGTTTAAAGAATTCATTTGCTTAATGGTCAGTACTGGTCATTCACCGATATGATGACCAGTGCTGGTCAATCAACTATACATATGGCCAGTATTTGTCAACACTATGAAGGACAGTACTGGTCACTTAACATTATGTTGGTCACTACTGATCACTCTGTTATCTATGAAAATGTTCAGCATAGATTATCACCTCTAATGGTCAGTACTGTTCATTCGCATGTACAAAGGTCAGACAAGTCCCTCGCCTGTATGATGATCAGTTCTAGTCATTCACCTACGCGTATGATACTGGTCACTTATCAGTATTATGGTAAATAATGATCACTCATCTATACAAATAGTCAGTATTGGTCAATCGGTATTATTATGATCAATACTTTTCACTTATATGTAAAATGGTCAGTATTGGTCACCCATCAGTAAGATTGTCAGTAATGGCAACTCACCTAAACAAATAGTTAGTACTGGTCACTCATCAATATGATGACCAGTGCTAGTAAAACAACTATAATGACAGTCAGTATTTGTCCCCCCCCCCCTTAAAAAGGTCAATAAACATTATGTTGGTCAGTTTGGTTACATGGTCAGTATTGCTCATTCGCCAGCACAACGGGCAAACAGGTCACTCGCCTGTATGATGGTTAGCACTAGTCATTCACCTATGCGTATGGTCAATACTGGTCACTTACCAGTATTATGGTCAGTACTGGTCACTCATGTATACAAATGGCCAGTACAGGTCACTCGCCTTTGTAATGATCAATATTTGCTTCTAATCTGGAAAATGGTCAGCACTGGTCACTCATCATCGTGATGGACAGTACTGGTCTTTCACCGATACAAATTATCAGTACTGGTCACGACTGTATAATGATCAGACTGGTCATTCATCTTTGATTGCCAATACTGATCATTCACACACACCTACAATCTCTGATAGGTGAAGCCACATGGCCGACTGTTGATATCGCAATAATCAAAATGACTCGGCCAATACAAAAACAATGTGTGTGTGTGTTCGTATTATGTATATATGTGTGTGAATGTATGCATTCGTATGTATACATATATGTGTAAGTTTATATATATAT
>JACSZP010042921.1:0-14331 GCA_016161895.1 Pinna nobilis | reverse complement strand
CCTTAAAGTACATGATGGTAGGAGCGAGGACAGGAAATGATTATGAAATCTGTTGACCAGGGTCCTTTGTGGAATTTGCACCGTCATATAAAATATCGCTGGTGTCATCTGCGAGTAATAAACATGGGATTCACACATTGCCGTTACCTCCGTTAAGTAAGACTACAGATTTTCAGAAATTAGTGTAAATGAGGAAATGGCACGGGTGTTTATTTGTTCAGTAGAATTTATAAACAGCAATCAATAACTTACACATGCACAATAATATCAAGCTTAATTAATGCAATCACGGCTTTTTCACAGCTAGGATTTATTAGTTTCCATCTTAAAATAGAAAAAAATAGATAAAAATCTAAATCATGTAATTGCACTTTAATACATGCCAACCCCCTGCCAATAAAGAATTTGCCTAGGATTATTGGGGTAAAAAAAATAAAAGAATTTTATTTTTCTATGTTAATATTATACTTTTGAGTTGAATGAAAAGAGTTGAATTATGATTCAGTTGAACAATACTGCCAATACTGATTATTACAAGTTACTTAAGTAGAAAGAAAAAATACATACATGTAGCTATCATATTTTAAAACTTATTTCAAATAGAGAAAATGTCCTGACAATGAAAAAACTGAGGTATTTTTCAATGTTAAATCACAGTGCAAGTGGATGCTGTTCCCACATAGTAGGACTGGTCCAGGCATTACAGAACTGGCAGTTGATGGGACTCACAGATATTCCATGTGAATTGTCCAGTACTAGCCTACCACAGCAGTGGAGTATACCCAGAGGTCTAAAAATAAAACCAGAGGCTGTGCCACATATGACTATCATTCAGCCAAAACCTGGGAGAAAGCAAAAACCACTACAGAACAAAATCAATGACTGCAGGTAAATTTTAATTAAATTTAATCAAATATCACATTTATTTTTACAAGATATGTACACGCATAAGTTCATAATATGTGCAGCTATAAACTGAAACATACAATTTTGAGTTTTTAACATAAAATGTGTTTATCTGCAAATACCTGAATTAATTTAAAAAAAAATAAAGGTTCTTCTTTAAATACACACACTTGCAGTATAAATCTTTTATTGTTTTAAATATATAAATATGGGAAGTGAATTGATCAATAAACTTGTTTTTTCTCATAGAAAAATTGAAGTAGGAGAAGCAGATGTCAGGAACCTACAAAAACTTACAGAGCTGCCCATCAGTTACCTGGTCACAAGACCCAGAAAAACTGTTGACACTCAATACGGAACAGTAGAAATTGGCCTAAGCACACATGTAAGTAATAAACAAGCGTCAAATACATATTTACAACATATTTTACAACAACAAATTTAGGAGTCAATTGATCCCTTATCTTGTATACATGGCATGAAAAAATTAGTCAGAGAGGCACACACATACCATATCTGGTTAATAATAAAAAAGAGACTTAATGGCACACGTCCAGATACTATTTTAAAACGTTTGATTCGAGCAATGGCCCTTTCAACTTGAACACCATGCTTTGGAATTTTTTTAGTAAGCAGCGCATCATCTTGTGTCATTTGGGCACCTTGACGTGCAAACGGTGGAATGTTCAATCTGAGTCCACAATCTGACACCTCAGACTGAATATTAAAACCCTTGTCTGCCAGTATGCCATCCCCCTCTTTCAAATATTCTGCTTCTACAAGCTGTTTGAGCATTTCCTGACATCCAGGTTTCAGAAAAATGTCTTTATCAGAAATTGCACCAGCAAACAACATAGACGTATATAAAATGCTACCCCTAGGATCACAAGCAACCAAACTTTTAAGAGTGTTTGTGGACTTATAGTCTGTATATGTTTGTGACTGGACCTTTAGGGATGATGGTTTGCATATTTTAATTNNGTGGGGAATTCTTCCTGGTACTGTTTGGGCATATGCTCATATATAACATACCTAGATGGCAAAATTGACACCTCACCAAATCTAAAATACATATAATTGATCCAATGTGTAAAAATGGTGCTAACTGTTTGCTTGCGCAGTCCAAATCTATACCCAAGGTCACTGTAGTCAAAATCATGACGCAATTGCATAACTGTTAGCAACAGTTGATGCTTAATGCTGGTCTTCATGATTTCTTTTTGCCTGTTCGAGGGAAAAGAAATAGAAATCTCATCATTTGGCACCAAAAAATTATAAATAGCATTGATCTGCTCACTTGTGAAAGCAGAATAATATTTAAAAAGGTCAGCATTATTTTGTAAATGATCTATACTGAATTCCCCTGAATTGTCTTTCCTTTTTAAACCTTCTACTTGCAAACTTAAAGTTGCAACATCTTTATTCAGCTCTTCATTCTCTGATGACAGTTTTATCATCTCCAATGGATCAATCCCTGAAAAAATGAAATGAGATATTTTCATACAGGTTGACAACAAGTTATGCACAGAATTCTGTTTGCATAGGAAAATTAACACTTAATTCATTGACATTTTAAACCAGTCATCTAGATACATTTTAATCTCTAATATAATAGTGTGAATTTTCATTACAGGCTAAATTCTATGATGTAATAGAGCAGAAGCCAGTTAGTACTGACTGTAACAAATTGGATCTACCAGGAGTGTCACCTCTTAATCTTCTAGACAGATTCTTGCCCATACCAGAAAAAATTAAAATATCCAGGGACAGAGCCAGGGAGATAGAGGAAAACAGCCGTGGACAAAATGACAGCACTTTATGGCATGAAGAGAGAAAGACAAGGCTGACTGCATCAAAGTTTTATGAAATTACAAGACGGAAAAACATAAACAATTTTTATTTGGAAAAAGTAATGGATGGGAAAAGTGTTAATGTAAAGGCAACACAATATGGGAGCAGGACAGAATCTTGTGCCAGGAAGGCATACATAAATAACACAGGACGACATGTCCATGACTGTGGCCTAGTTGTCAACCCTGAGTTCCCGTTTTTAGGTGCATCACCCGATGGTCGTGTATGTGATAATGGTGAATGTGGCATTTTGGAAATAAAGTGTCCTTTCAGTGTCAGGAAGATGACAATTGAGGAAGCCATGGATACGAAATCAGACTTTTGTCTAAGAGTTGATGAAAATGACATGAAACTAAAAAAACATAATATGCATTATTGTCAAGTGCATGGTCAACTGCTAATTACTGGAGCACCATTTTGTGACTTTGTTGTCAATTTTCTCCAAATCATTGCTTATCGTTGCCTAGAGCGAAATATATGAATCTATATTCTTTTTTATCCAAACAAAGCTGAACATTTTTTTCGATCCCTTTTGAGTTAAGAATGGAGATTAATTGAATAAAGAAGCAAAAGTCAATTTTTAATGCTTTTACATGAAACCTAGATGACCTAGATTGCATGTTCTCAAAAGAACAAGCTGAAAGTAAAATTCAGATGAGATGCATTGTGTAATAGAGAAACGAATCATCTTCAATATCAGAATATTAGACCATTCACAAATTTATTATTTCATCGTCATCATCATTATTATCGTTATTATTATTATTATTATTATTATTATTGGGTCACCTGAGACAAAGTCACATGTGACCTATTACGACCACCTTTTGTCCGTCGTCGTCCGTCGTTAGTCCATTAACAATTTTACTTTTTTAACTTCTTCTAAACAAACAGTGGGCCAATTTCAACCAAATTTGCCAGGGATCAACACTCGGTGATACGGACTCAAGTTTGTTCAAATCGCCCTCCTGGGTAAAAAAAATTGCCCCGCCCTGGGACCAAAAAGGTTCAAATTTTGCAACTTTAAAAAACATCTCTGAAAGTGCAAGGCCAAATCTGCCGATTTCTTGAATATAGCATTCTTATTGCGCATAGATTAGTATGTTTACGAGAAGGCCCAGGGGTCATTATCGGCCCTACCCTGGGGTTAAACATTTCCATTAGGGTTTCAATAGCATTGCACATTTTAGGTTTCTTCTTAGGAACCAGTGGGCCAATTTCAATTAAATTTGTCGGGGATCAACAGTTGGTGATGCAGACTCAGCTCTGTTCAAACCATCTCCCTGGGTCCAAAAATGGCCACGCCCTGGGGCCAAAGAGGTTCAAATCTTGCAATAGAAGAAATCTTCTTTGAAAGTCCATGGCCAAATCTACTGATTTCTGGAATATAATATCATTATGGGATGTAAATCCAAGTTTGTTCAAGAGAAGGCCCTGGGGCCATTTTTGGCCCCAACATGGCCCCCTGTGGTTTAATATTTTCCATAGGGTTACTATAGAATTTAACATTTTAGACTTTTTCTCAGGAACCAATGAGCTAATTTCAACCAAATTTGCCAGGGATCATCATTAGATGGTGCAGACTCAAGTTTGTTCAAACCATCCCCCTGGGTCAGCAAATGGCCCTGCCTGGGGCCAAAAAGTTTCAAATTTTGCAAGAAAAAAATTATTCTTCTCTGAAAATACCAGCCCAAATATACTGATTTCTGGCATATAGTATCATTTTGGTTGTTGATTCAAATTTCTTCAAGATAATGCTCTGGGGTAATGTTTGGCATAATCTGGGATAAAACATTTCCCATGGGCTTCTTACCATAGGATTTCACATTTTAGGCTTTTTCTCAGGAACCATTGGGCCAACTTCAACAAAATTTGCCAGGGATCAACATTTGTTTATTCAAACCACCCCTCCCCCCGTCTCAAAACAATGGTCTGCCCCAGGAGCAGAAATGTCCAAATTTTGCAACCAAAAAAAAAAAATGTTCTTCTCTGAAAGTACCAAGCCAATTATTATGATTTCTGGAATAAAGCATCCTTTTGGGTGTAGATTCAAGTTTGTTCAAGGGAAGGCTCCTGGGTCATGTTTGACCCTGCCCTTGTTTTAAATATTTCCATTTGGGTAATATAGGATTTCACATTTTAATCTTCTTCTCTTGAACCAGTGGGCCAATTTCAACCAAATTAATTAATCAGGTGATCGTTATGACCCTATGGGCCTCTTATCATTATTATGTTCATATGATACTTAATGATATTATCCTATGGTACAATACCATTGGCATTGTTCAAATTATTCTTACTACAGCGAAGGGAAAAATAAAATCATAGACAAGAAGTACGAAATTAAAATCCATACCTATAACATAGTTTTTTTCTCAACACATTCCATCGAGTGTAAACGACTTGTTGAGATGATTAAGGATGGGCAACAAAACCACTCCAATAATTGTCAACTTATCTGCACCTATTTTACATGTTCCTGAAGTACTGAAAAAAGATAGAAAACCTCATAAAAATACATTAATCTACTTGTATTCAACTTATCATTAACTTTATCTATCTATCTATCTTTCTATCTATCTATCTATCTATCTATCTATCTATCTGTATTAATCTCTCTATCTGTATAAATCTCTCTATCTGTATGTCTGTTCGCATACAAAGGACGACTGATATTCATGTAGGGCATACTTCTTTGTTGAAAGTACTACTTTGTGTATATTTGCATGTCTTATACTAAACCTTTTCATCATGCTTGCTGTGCTTGTTCCACGGACATGACACTATAAACAAAGAAAACATACTTCAATTAAAGTTTTTTGGGATTATTAGTTTCATTTATTCAAAACCCGAAGATCTGATAATTAAGTTCGGATACAAAGTCGTTTCATAAGTAATGATCCCATTTTCTTATTCCATTATATTTTAAATGTCGTATGTACTTGCGTCATTTAACTTAAACTTTGTGCATCTGGTCAAACAATATGGACCACATGACTCAGCTATCGTTAGGCAGAGATAATAATACATATATAATGTCTTAAACTTGTATGTGTTCTAATAAGTTTATATCTTGATCATCTTAGCTGAGATAAAACTGAGCTTTGGGAAATAAAAAAAAAATTAACATAATTTTTGTTGAAATCAAGACCGAATGTAAAGATGGAAACGCTTAAATAATAAATGGATCATGTCTATTTTCACAAACTAAATGATTAAAATACAAAGTAATGTCATAAAATACATACAGTTTATTTTAAGAATGGCTACTAAGGCAACTGGGATCTGAAAAGAAGAGATATGCTATTATGAATACTTAAGCAAAGTAATAACAGATAGATAGCGACTTACTAAACAATTATCCCTTAAGCATTGTTAATTTTACAGAAAAAAAAGTACCAAAGGAAGAATAAGATATATAACTTTTATCAAAATAATAAACAAATAGCATTGCACAGCAAAAACGAGATGGGAAACAACGTGTTTTAGAACTCAATCGTTTTATAAGCCCCACGGTTCTAAATGTAGATTCTGATTTTTATATTCTTAACGCTTTAGCCGATGCAAAGGGAAAGATAAATAATAGGTATCATCAGTATAACTCCTGTGGGATATAAAGCAATGAGTTATAAAAAAGGACTGATTCCGTATTTACCAGACGTTTGATCAAGTGCCTAGGAGGAGTAAGCATCCCCTGATCCATCCGCTGTAAATCCTACATCTTGATCAGATTAATAGGGTAATCAATAGTGAAAATCAGTGTGATAAGAATGAAAAACAACTGATATCAAACACGTCAGATAGCATTCGCCCAAATAAATTTTTAACTAGATATTTGCAAACTAGATCATTATAACGGCAATAACATTTGCAAAATTGTACTTTTACATGAAAATGTAAACATTTCTGAAATAACAATTCTTTTTTAACAGAGCGATTCGGGTTAAAACCTTAATTCTTTGAAAAGCTAGGGTATATCAAATTACTTGAGTGACATTAACTCGACAACGGCAGGATATATTTTTAATCTCATAAACTATCTAATGAGAAAATTAAAACAAGGAAGCTAGCAGGGGAGCACAATTCATCTTAATGATAATACAGACTGCCAAGACCCAGTCACCAATCACTAAAAAGACATTATAAATGAGAAACTTCATCATCTGTGTTTTTTTTTTATTTTACTACAGATATTATGAATAATTTTTATTGATTGAAACAAACGTCTCATTTACATTTCTGGCAGGTGTTGTGGCATTATAATGTGATAATTAACATGCAGAGTTGTTAATACATGTAAATAAATGACAGGCAAAAACAAGGTTTGTATGTTTGTAAGCGGTTTGGGGAAATCAGAAATCAACTATAGGCACTTTATGTCAATAAACGTTGTTCCAATGACACGTGCATTTCATATGGTTAGAGCTTCAGTTCATATTCAACGAATTTCATGTTCTGAAAAGGCAGCTAAATTGCATGAATGTTTATAAAGTTTTGAATTAATGATAAGACCGTTTAAAATACAGTTGTTGTAATTAGCCTTACAAACTCAGAAAATATTAATATGATTTTCCTTTGCTGGAACCAAACCGTATTCCTTATGTAACTTATTCAAATTTTGAATCATATATGGTGAACTGTTGTAATGTTGTTTAACGTCCCACGCAATAATATTTCACTTGTATGGAGAAGTCAACGTGAGCCGTTGAAGGGCGACAAATTTTGCCTATGCTCGACACTTAAGGGCATAGACCAGGGAGGGTCTTTAACGTGCAAATGCCTACTGTGACACGGGACACAGTTTTTACTCTCTCATCTGAACGACAGGGACGGTCATCCGCGTAGTAAACCTTCGATTCCAAGTCGACCACGCTTACCACTCGGACACAGACACCCCATTTAGTATGCTAAGCATATATTCACCGATTTGTACATTATTATATAAATATTAGCCCAGTGTTCGATAAGAATAGACGAGTCAAATAAGGTGCCAAGGTTTTGTATACAGAACACTGGGATCTAAAAAAAAAACAATAACTTATCAAAGTTGTGGTTGATATTTTGCCTTTTTCTGGTTTTGCCTGTTTGATTGTGCTGTATTTTACTTTGGTTGTGCATATGCATTAGGGTATTTTCATTTTTCACTTTTCGAGTTTTTTATTGACTTATTCCCTTTATTAGCCATGTCAATAAAAAAACATTTTCTCTAGAGAAGCGTGATTTTTATGTTTGCGAATAAGTTGCGCTGCTAATCTGTGTGGTTTAAATTAAATTGGTCTGAAGACAAAACAGACAAAAAATACGCGATGACGTTAATAATACTTAATGATACAAAGTTAGAATGATGAAAAACTAGCTGGTTCTAAAAGCGCAACATGACAAACACATGCATTTTCAATTTTCCACAACAGCGAATTTAATAGGGATAAAATCTTACATCTGTACACTTCATCAGACAAATACCAGTCCTTGTCACCCGGACAAAGTGATGCTTCTGCAGAACAAGGTCGAAAGTCGAGAACACCGAATTCTCTATTGAAGTATGGACAGTTCCCTTGAAAGGAAATAATATAATTAAGTATAAAACCTAATATTGTATTTCAAAATCGGGTTAGAGTTCAAGGATATACGTCTATAGACCAACGGTTCCCTTTCTTGCCAAAAAAGTTTCATATTTTACACATCGTTCATACAAAGTTTTTACCACGGGGACTTATTTAATCATCTATCGCATTGGTGACTCTAAACAAATTGTACGGTTCACATTTTGTGTGAATTTTCACATTACAAAAATTAAAAATTCAAAGCTTAAAAAAATAACCCTCCCTCAATGTACTGTTTATTGATGTCAATCGGTGCTGTCGTTTCCTTAAGACGGTGAACAATTTTTATTTGTACGCGCAAGCAAAACTGATTAACATGGACAAAAAATGCATGCACGTTGAACCTGGTTGAAGTTGTGTTTCAGTGTATAAAGTTATTAATATCAAATCACATGGAGCGACCGAAATATGTACAGTCTTTCATGTCTTAAGACAGCGCTCAAGGGAAGAAGCAAACAGGATCACATATAGTGCGTGTTTTTTTAATCTAGGTGATTTGTATAGGAAAAATCCTTTTGAGAACCACTAATTTAGTTCACATAGGGCAGGTTTTCCTTTAATTCAGTGGGTCGCTAAGGCGGGTTAGACTATATTTATTGAATAAATAATATAAATTTACAAAATTATTGAAAAGTCCCATCCGTTGGATGAAATGCTCGACCCGTAATCTCGGTAATTAGCTTATCTGCAGTTTATCTCATAAATGAATATACAATAGTTGTTGATTTTTACCTTTTGGTACCCAAAGTTTATCAGCACAGATTATTCCTAGCTGCTCCTCCTCATCCCGGATACAATGGATAGCTTTTGTGTTGCAATCGCCACATGTGTTAGATAATCTAGACAAATCGATATTACAGTATTGTGAGTCATGTCGAACTGGGATAAAATCTGCGTTTCCAGCTACTGAACACACTTGTGATGCTAGAAGTGCTAATCCAAAGAGTATAGCCTCTCTGTAAAAAAAAATGTAATAGAAAGTGGTAATGGGGTTACTTGAGAAAAATAATGATATTGAACTACGATTTATCACAACTTTGTGTACGTTCAACTAATGCATAAAAGAGAAATCTTGTCTTAGCTGCGTTTAAAAAGTAAAATATTGGATAAACCGTTTGCAAGTAACTGAACTTTAAAAAAGAATATTTAAAGCTGAGATTTTAAGTAAAAATATGCTTTATTTCATGTTTAAACTGAAAATGCCAGCTTAAAGATAAGATGACTCTTGTTTCTCAATTAGGAGAGGGGATATCACTGCTGCATATCATGGTGACATATTTCAAACAGAAGTTACATTTCTTCTTTCCAGCTACTTACATTGACACCAGCTGTCTGTGTATAGAATTTGCGTTTCTCCCTGAAAAGCAATCAGACGTCTTGAAATATTCTATTTGATTTTATTTTAATAGATATGGTTCTCTTCAACTAAAATGTAATGTAGCTATTGCGTGCGTATTTTTTTCCAAATTATAAAAAGCTAAATTTGTCAATCTTACAATAATTTGATCGTTTCAAGTTTCAGGACGGATATATGTTGTATGTATTATTACTGTGTTATATTAATGATGACGCTGTAGATAGGCTCCTTTGGTCATTGGTTAATTTAGGTTCTTAATCGTGCCGACACCATCAGTGACATATAAACTCCGTTCACTATCCGTTCCGAGTGGCAAGAAAACTGATCAAGCAGATTCTGAATTATGACGGATTCAATCAGACGGCTAAACCCCTGAGTGGTATCACAAAGGTAATGTCTTTGTTTTAGGTACAGAAGAAATTTACTCAACAAATGCATACAAATGATACACCAGACCTCCGACAAGGGATCAACTATATTTGCTAGTACATTGAATCGGCAGGTGATTGGTACGAAACAGAAGTTATATGCTCGGATGACTCTGGAATAGGTTCTGAGATACAAGTTTTATAGTGGAATCAGGATATGTTGAAACCAAAAAGTTTTTTCTTTCTAATAAACAGGAAACATAGTTGTTTTAAGTTCGGAAATATATTATTAAAAACCGTTGTGCTCTCCTGATAAACAGGATTTAACTGTGTAGTTAATACCCAACTATATACGTTTCAGTATTGTCTGTTTTACGTATGGACAAAATTGTAACAGTAATGCTAACTCTAAGCAAGAATAAGAATATGTATGTTTGGTGCATTAGTGTCGAGGAGAAAATGACCAGGAACCGAAATAATGCATAACATCGAAAAGTCTAACAGTAACAAGAATAAATAATAAATCATTTTCATTTTGAATTGTAAATTAATCGCTTAATTGTAATACAACAAGCAGAATATCTGACCGAAAACGTGGGAGAACACCTACCAGACATCAACTTTGATTTGTGAAATGAATTATATTAGCATCTGTGGATCTTTTGTGAAGGTATTGGTGGGTTCGAGAAAGACTGACTATCGGGAATTGGCGGCTTAACCGCGCTAGAATGAATTTGGGAGAACACTAACCAAACATCAACTTTGATTTGTGAAAAGAATTCCATTAGCATCTGTGGATCGTTTTTGAAGGTATTGGTGGGTTGGAGAAAGAGTGGCTATCGGGAATTGGCGGTTTAACCGCGCTAGAATGAATTTAAGCACTAAAACAACCTTTATATTCAGATGAGCGCTAAAATGTGTGATTTCTCTCAACCACAATTCGACATCATGCGGGCATTTGAAATTGAAAGCGCATACTTTAGTCAGATTAAAGCAGGTGTATGTTACCGCATTGTTGCGGTACATTCTAATAACAAAAAGAAATTTTTGCTGATAGTAAGATATATTTGGTAATGAAACTAAGACCGGTTGGCTATTCAGAGACCATGTTATTTCAGAAAGCAATGGCTAAAAATCAGGCACGGAAATTACAGAAACTACACGTTTGACAAGTCATGTAGTAAGTTATAATAATAAACATCATAATGACTGAAGTTTTATCTAGGTGAATAAGTACATTTCATTTTATATACATTTGTTTATTTTGGAGCTCCTAAACCTAGAGTAGATGAGTAGACCTGCTTACAGCATATCTAATGCTACAGCCAAAAGTAAGTATATAATCAAAAAACAGATTTACTTTGAATTGGAATGTTACCTAAAATTGGGCCGAGTTCGTATTTTATTCCTTTATTACATGAGCTTGCCTTAATATTAAACTATCAAGGCCACAAAATCACCATTTGTATGACACTGACATTAGTGTCTCTTAAAGATATATTTTATGTCCCACGCTATGACAAAACAACGACAGCTCTCCGCAGCTTGTTTTTGCTTATGATTATACCCAACACAGATGGAGATTGTAATTTTTCATTTAGTAAACCACTAATAAATAACAATCAAAATACAATTATAACAATTGGGGAAAATAAAGTCATTAGGCAATAAAAACTACACTTAAATTTGCATTTCAGCAAATAAAGATAACACAGGATGAAAAATCAAAATTAACAAATAATTGAAACCTGATGGAAACCTATTGGAAACGTGAGAGCAGTACTTTCCTAGTGGTTTCTCTGATAATAATGAAACATTCAACCTGGGGTTTCCCATGCCTGGAAATATGGAAACCTGACCTCAGTGGTTTCCACTAAGTTTCCCAATTCGGAAACCTGACCGCGGTGGTTTCCATCAAGTTTCCCCTTTTTGGAAACCTGACCTCAGTGGTTTCCACCAAGTTTCCCAATTTTTGAAACCTGACCTCAGTGGTTTCCACCAAGTTTTCCACTTATGGAAACCTGATTTTGTTCCTAACATATTTTGAAAACCTATACTTGGAAACCTACATTAGTGGTTCAAAGGATTCAGCTTGGGGGGGGGGGGGGTAATATATCACAGTTGGCTTAAACAATAACAATACCCGCTTTTTTTTAATATATACATCAAACATATTTCAAACAAACATGTAAGCAGTGAGCAACAAGTTAGCAACGTATACATGCACCAAGCTCCCTCACAGTAAACTCGATTCCGTGATTATTGGACGGGCACAAAAGATAGGGACAACAGTTTATTCATCAATACACACTAATGGATCCAGTGGATACTCCGATAACGGCCTGCAATACCCCCTTTGGCCAGATTAGAAAAAAAATAAAATGAATTCTATGAGAGAGAGGGCGAGATGAAAAAAAATAATTACCGGGGGGTGGGGGGTTAATCATTCTTGTTCCTTTCTTTATGCATGGACTTCACAATGTTTCCAAAATAAATCATGAATCTATTTGATATCCAAATATTTTCAGTTCGCCTCGCTCGCCAGTTTTAATGTCTGACAATCTGACCAAACCTGTTTCTTCATGTATGTGTATACTTCAAATCCATGTTATCGTGTAAGCATGTTGTCAATGTCTTAAGAAAGGAAAACAAACATTTTATTTTTCGAAGCCAATAAACATAAAGTCGCCCTTACTGTCTTTGTTTTTAGTTTTTTTTTTTCTTGGGGAGGGGGGAGGCAATGTTTATTTAAAATAGCCTAGAAACCCCAAAGTTTTCACCACCTCTCTTTTAGAAATTCTTAGAGCCGCTTATGAATCCATATGTGATATAATTAGCCTTATCCTCTCCTAAATTAATGCTTTTTCTTGCATTTGTGACCAGAGAGATTCAAGGCAGTTGAGTAGATATTGACACATAAATAGAAAACTACAGATAAATAGCTAGTGACAGAAGTTTTCCTGACAATGTTAAGTGTTTCGAGGATTTGAATTCAAGGAAGCTCACAAAGTAACTGCATGTACTGGGGGGATATGATTTATCTTGTAAAACCATATCATTCCCCGAGGTGTTTATGCCATGTAAACAATCTTTTCAGAAGTTTCCTTGGCATGCAACCTCGGACAGGGATATCCATCAAGATATGGTAAAGTGAAGTTTTCCTAAATTGAAAGGTCATAGAAACCTTAGGTTCCAATTATTTGGTAATCCCCGGTCTCCGTTAAATGAAAACGCTCTGCGCTTCAGTTTCCTAAGTTTCCACGGCATTTCCATTATGAAAATCTCTCGTTTCCCCAAGTTTCCAGGTGGTTATTATCCTTGAAACCAAGTTTGCTAGCAGGGAAACCGTTAATTTCCCCAAAGTTTCCAGTATCGAAACCAGTGTTTCCCTCAAATTTCCAAAAACATATAAGCATTTTATGGCATGGAAACCTTGGGGAAACTTCAGTTTTCCATGTGGTTTCCGTTGAAGAAATCTTTAGTTTCCCCAAGTTTCCCCCTTCTGAATTATCAGTAAATGAATAATGATCAACACATGTTAAACAATTCAAAGTAGAAAACTGAAAAACTGACGATTAAACAGTAATGGAAAGACACAATTTAATACATTTAAAAGAGACACGATACTTTAATTCTAAAATAAAGAATATAGGTGTAAACCAAGGTTGAATAGTTTGGGGTCGAGGCGGGCAAAATCTGCTTGTTATTAACCGATCAACATGAGTGTGCATTGCTTTGTTTACAATTCAAGACACGTGTTTTTGTGAATTGGGAAAAACTAGTACCACTAATATCAATTACCAGGGGCACCAACAGGGGATGCACATATATAGAATTAAGTCATATATTTTCATAATATTTAAAATTGTTATAGCTTCTTCAGCTATCTGCTAACCGCTAATGCTCTCAATGATATACAGACAATTGCTGTCGATGTCTATGAGATTATTTGAATACTGATACATGCTGCAATTTTAAAGGCAGTCTTCATATCACTTTCTTTTACGCTGCAAAGCCTTTGACCAGAAATATCTTAATTATATTTCATTTTACCAGCCACCTTGAGATTTTACTTTATTTCAATAAAAACATTTCATCTAATTGCAAAGAAAAAAAAAAACCAACTAAACCTGTTGACTCCTCATCATTCCTTTCGTCACTGTGCTTGACATGATATTCCATCTTCTGTTTCGAAACAAACTTGCACTAGTAAAACAAATTTGCCTGCTTATATTTATATATATAT
>JACSZP010042912.1:0-11510 GCA_016161895.1 Pinna nobilis | reverse complement strand
GCTAATATTGGCTGAAAATGTCAAAAAATGACAAAGTCCGGAAAAACGTCAAAAACGCGTCAAAAATTTGATTTCCGAATGGAACCAAAAACAACAACACTTCTTCACACATCCTTCTAGATCACTCAGATGCATTCAGTTTTTCATTCTATGCAGCCCTTCTGAAGAAGAAGTTTCTCAAAGGAGGGTACCCATCTGGACCTATTTGGCCCCGCCCCTTTTCCATCCCTGGGTGGATCCAACCGAAAAACAACAACACTTGTAGGGGACCATGAGTACTTCAACCCTGCCAAGTTTCATCAAAATCCCTGCAGTGGTTCTGAAGAAGAAGTTGTTAATTTGTGAAAAGTTTACGGACGAACAGATGACGGATGGACGGATGGACGGACGGACGGACGACGGACGGTGCGCTATGACTATAGCTCACTTGAGCCTTTGGCTCAGGTGAGCTAAAAAGATCTTGATATATTTTCAAGACGATAAATTTGGATTAAATGAGTGTATTCCTAGGAGACTGTCTTGAAAGAAAAAAAAAATGCTATGGGTATAAATACTCTAAATTTGAAGGTATCAAAAAAGTATAAATTACAGTCTTATGTACAATCAACAAAACTAGAACAGAATTATGAATTACAAGTAATCAATTGAAAAGCAGAACATTGAAGAACTGTAATTATAGGAAACTTTGTGTAAATAGAAAAAAAGACAATGGTAGACTAATCTGAGTCTTGATTGCGTTTGTGCTGACATAGTGATAGTTCCCATTACCTTGTGCAGAGGTGCTAATAGGTCCCTCTTCCTCTGGGATGGAACCTGTAACATATCATCTGGGTCAAAAAGGTGCATACTACAACTGAGTTATAAGTAGAATTCTTATGACGACATTGACTGTGCATATGAAAACTTTTCTTTCTATTATAGCATATCTATATAAATAGCATTAAGCAGGTCTAGGTACTCTTGCCTTTTTAGTTATCTGTTTTTTGGTTGTTTTTTTTTCTCTTTGGGTGGGGGTACGGGGGATGAAGGGGAGGTTGCATGTCCAGGTCCAATTGTTCAACCTTCCAACACATATTCTAATTAAGAATAACAGCGGGTACATTTCACAACCATATGATCTCTTTGGAGACAGAGACAAAATATCACATAAAAATATTGAAATCAGCATGAAAACTTTGCCCCAATGATATTTCTTGTCTATTGCACATGTACATGTATTGACATCTGAAACAGAAGTCTATTCTGCATTCACAAGATATATATCATGTCTGTCTTTTTCTACAGGCAGGAAACCAGTCATAGCACAAGCTAGACTGGATCCCAGACCCTTCCATCTGTCAGGAGGCAATATGCTCATATTTATGTCAGCTATCAAAGTTGTTCACATCAAAAGTATCTCATGGCTCTTTTCAAAGCAATAATCATATATATGAGAATGTCTAAGAACCAGGGACCCCCAAAATATAAGCTCCACTAAACCTATACTAGCACAGTCTTCATATAAAAATTCTACTTATTTCTCAATAGCATGGAAAGTGTAGTAGAACATGCTGAAAGTAAAGATACAAAGAAGATCATTCATGTTCTCATGCATACACTGTATGTTCTATGAAAAGCAAGTGAAATTGATCCATACTAAGAATCTGTCAATCAAAAGCTTGTGCAACAACAGGAAATGTCCATTTCATCTGGCATATGTGCTTTTTACAATTAAATTTTCTACAGTGCATTCTTGCTGTTGTGGCAAATAAGCACATTTAAAAATATATAGATGAAAAAATAAAATCTTTGATACTAAAAATAGACTTAATAAATGTTTTTTCATTCATCTGTGCTCAATTAGTTATCTTGCAATGTCAAATAAAGTACACATCCTATCAAATAATATACCGGCAAGTAAAATATATCAGTATATTTTAAGACTGCTGGGCTTTACAAAATATCTAGAATTTTCAACAAAATAAGAAAGCATTTAAATCATCTAAATGCTGAAATCCCAATGAATAGAGGCAATTATAATGAAAAATACTTTACTTTTCATGAAAGTTGACCACTAATGTCTAATGTCTTGCAAAACCAATAGCAAAGCAAATTTTATTAAAGACACTAAATTTACATTCCCCATAAAAAAATTAGTGATATTAGATAATTTTAAAGTTTCTACACATCCATGTATTATCAACGCATATTTATCACAGAAAACATACAATTTCAAAACCATGTGGCAAAGCAATCAAATAGAATAAGCTACCTTAACTTGATGAAACTAATACCAAACAGAAATCAATCATAAAATGTATTGGGCAATCTTAATTTCAGAACAGGTCAATTTCAAGAATTTATATTTTTATTTTCCTAGTATGGGAACAGTTACTGGTTCAAAGTATTTTAAAACAGATAAAATTTACATAAAAAAATTGATCAGCTAAAGGTGTCTATCATCTTAAACATCAAGATGTAAAAAACAGGTGAAAAAACAATTAGAAATAGGATTTACAGTTTCTTAACTCATTCACCCATAACCCTTTCAACACCACAGACCGAAATAGACTGGTCCAGACATTAGAAAAAAGCATACCATTCTGATACTTTGGGTTGAAAGGATTAAAGACACATTTGGACTTGCCTAAATCATTGATTAAATAAAGAGTCTATTATTTTCAGGGTGAAAGAGTTAACAAATAGTTGTTTTTCCTGGACAAGGTGACACATGAATTTGAATTTTCAGATATAATATTTGGGATAAGTGGATTAAACTTTGCATAAAATCTACTTAAACTCTGGTTTAAGAACCCATTGGAGGATCTTCAAAAACCATCCCAAAGAGGGATGAAATTCATTCAATACGCAGAAATTTTTTTTTGGGGGGGGGGGATAAGAATAAGGGAAGAGAGCTATGAATGGGGTGTAGTTTACATGTATATAATGATCAAAGCAATACTGAAACCATTTTCATTATAGCTAAAAATGATAATTGATTAATTTCTTTGCATGAAAATAGGCAAATAATCACATCAATGGTATCATTGCACAAAAAGATGGTTGTTAATGGGCCAGGAACCATCACACTTGAGAAGTTTCTTAAGCCTGGGTGAGAAATTACTCAACTCCATCTGGTACTGAAGTTGACAGGTTGAGAAACTGGAGTTGAGAACATTCTCAGACTTAAGTAAAGTCTTAAGTTTCATGGTGGCCAGCCCTATTGCCATGTTTGATCTGGTTAAAAAGCAATTGTATTACACATGCGCCAAAACATCAATACTGTATAAGTTATCATTTGATCAAAATTATAATTTTCAGTAAATCATATCATAGAAATCATATGTTGATCACAATTTAAATGTATTAATCGATGTTGATATTGGTACGTTAAGTGAATTATAATACAATCATCACCATACTGATTTTGAGTGAATTATGATATTATCATGATCATGATTTTGAGTGCATTAAAGAATGCCATTATTCTGTGTAATATGATTATGGATGATTATGGAATTTTGAGTGAATTACAACGGAGTTATGAAATATCATTATTTTGAAAGAATTTTAAAATAACATGCCTCTCATAAGTGAATTCAAATTATACATTATGCTCATCAATAAAATGATTTTGAGTGAATTATAAATGAAATTATCAAATAGAAATATTTTGAGTGAATCACAATAATTCAATTTTAAAGTGAATTACAAATACACACTATAATCATTATTAAAATGATTTCCCGGTTTAAGTGAATTACGACGAAATTATCAAATAGTATTATCTTAAGTGAATTGCAATAATTTTATAAATATGATTTTGAGTGAATTACGATAATAAATTATCAATATGCTTGTGAGTGAATTCCACTACAATTCTGCTGAGGTTAGCAACATTAGATTTATGCGAGTCTGAATGTATATATAACCTCTGGAGATGGTTGATCTGGGTGTTCGTGAACCTTTCACTCTCTTGCGAGGTGATTTTATTCGCCCTGAAAGATGCAATCAATGAATGATAAAATCTTCGAAAAATATTTCTTAAAGACTTTTTTCCTTTGTACGTACATACAGTTTCAAAACTGCCCTTAAAGATGCAATCAATGAATAATAGAATCTTTGAAAATATTTCTTACGACTTTTTTTCTTTTATATGTACATACAGTTTCAAAAAATGTAAAAAAAAAAAATTAAAAAAAAACGTTGAGAAGATTTTGGCAAAATTTTTCACTGTTATGTAAGAGGTATCTGATCTGTACTGTACCACAAGACTTCAGTTTGAAATTACAAAAGATGATTAAAGGTGGGGCAGGATAAAAACATGATCACACATAATTAATGGGTAGGGGAGGGAGAGATGTATTTCTACTAAAAGTCTATGTCTAAAGTAACAATACCTCATGCGCATACAAATTTACTAAAAAATTTGCCTACATTTTTTCTTTGGTGAGAAAAGTGCATACTAAGCACTTGCATGCAAACACTCATACAAACATACATATATGCATCTTCACACATGCACTGAACACAACAAATAGATATAAAGGGAAAATTGAGAAGTATAGAAAACTGATTGAGAAGACTAGCACCATCATGAAAAGCTTTTGTGCTGAGTTGTCTTTTACTAACAGGCCCGTCAGAAGGGAATTCTCATTAGTGGAGGAGGGGATTACAGAAAAGTCAAATCAGGGACCCTTTCCACAAAAGATTACACGATTAAAATCAATCGTTATTGTAAGAGAGGAATTTTTCAATTTACCATATTTTGTACACTTTATTAATTTGGTAAAAATTTAGCATAAATTATGCCAATCAGATTGTATCTATATCCATTGAATTAAGGTTATAATTTGTAAAGAAATTAATATTAGAATTTCATGTACTTACTACTTACGATTGATATTTATCATAAGACTCAATGTGAAAAATGTCACAGTTCTTTTTTTTTTTTTGCTTTATTGTTCATTACATGTGCAACAAGTCAAATAAGGTCTTGACTATCATAGGATGGAGGTTCTGTTGATGGAACCTCTAAGATTTTGTGGAAGCTCAAAGATGATCCAAGCGCAGGGTCAAACTATCAGTATGGGAAGAAACAACCCTCTCCGGCTTCTGACAGGCCTGAGAGACAGTGATACTATCTATGTGTGTTCTAACGTTTTAGAAGTCGACTTACTGTCCCTGGCCACCATAATTTTGACGTTCTCCAGCTGTTCGGCATCCTCTAGCCATTCCCAGTCTGTCTGTGTGTCCTCGGTGATAAATGTTACCTCTCTCCCATCATATGTTTGCCGTTTCATTGTTTCTTTTGATGCTGGTGTCTTTGATTTTCCTGTAATACTTCCAGTGGCACTTCAAAAGAAAACAATGAATAAATTAGATGATACTTATAAGTAGAAATACATATTATGTGCAGACCCAGAATATTTTTCGGGGGAGAACTTGTGTGAAGAAAAAATGAACCCTCTTAAAATGAGCATTTTAGCATCACTGACCAATATTTATGTACATATATGGCATATAATTTGCAAATTTCAGGGTTCAGATCTGGCCTACCTCATAAGTATTTAATCATCATTGACCAATGATGGCATAAACTTTGACAATTCCTTGGGTGGAACTCCTCGACCCCATCCACCCCTTCTAGAACTGAAATACACTATAATCTTAATACTGTACTCTAATATAGATGGGCCTTTGTCAGATGTTCTTATTTCATTGTTAATTATTGGTTATGTTATCTATTCTTAATTCCTTTTGGGAGGATGGAGGAATGACTTTTTTTCCTGCTATTATGCTGTTTCCTTTATCTGATTAAACTAGAATCTGTCTTCAGTGATCACCAACTCTACTCTAGTGTCAAAAGTTGTAATTTTCAGGAATCTACATTAAGTATTGAATTTATCAAATCTATTGCTGAGCCATTGCATTATTGAACTTTACAGAGATCACGGATTATATTTCATTGTTAACTACTGAAAGACAGACCGAGATATACAAGTACTTAGTAATTCCTATGCGGCTCCCTTACAGGTTTGTTGGTTCACCTATCAGCATTAAAACCCTAGTCTACATTAAATCTAGTATGCTCAACAATTAAAATCATCAAAATGCAATATCCCAAGAGTTGCAACTAAATTCTTTTACTAAGTTGTGTAAGTATTTATTGCAAATAAATTGTTCCAATGCCCTTTTTCAAAATGTCCACCAAATATAACTATTATTTTTACAACGACAACAAAATACAGATTTTCAATTTAAGAAAAAAAAGTTACAAAAAACAAAAATAAAAAAAGATAAAACTCAATCTCTCATTAAAAGTAAAAGAAAATAAATTTGTAAATCTAATTGAAAATAAGATTTCTTTTTTCATTCCCCTTACCTAGAATTGCCAACGTTGAAATTTTTTCATAGGAGAGACTTTTCAATCCCATTGGGGAAACTAAATTTTTAATGAGAATTAAAAGGAAAATTTTAAGTTTTTCATGGAGGAGTCTGAGAAGATATATGCTTTTTTTCCTTTAAAAATAAATGTAATCTAAATTTTACATAAAAGATAGGAAGTCTCCCTACTGATGTGGAGAGACTTAAATTGGCAAGTACAGTCTATACTGCCTTAACGGCCAACTGCCTTAAAGGACAACCTGACTTATGTGACCTAGATTATTGGTTCCTATAGTGGCCATTTCCTATATAAATTACCTGAATTAAGAGACCAGCTGTCACATATGTCCGTTAAATGCCCTTACCTGGCAGGTGAAAATCCAACAGATCGTCTACCTGAGGAGAGTTCCTCCTCTTCCTTGTCTGCCGATTCTCGTCTATATCCTCGGAGTACCGCTGGCCGTGATTTTCCTTGTCCTTGTTTTTCTTTTACAGTGGAAGATGCTACAAATTAGTGAAAATAAAAAAAAATCAACAAATACATAAAAATATGAAAATATATAATTAACAACAACAATGAATTTACTTTATCACACAATGAACTGTTCAAATGTTTGAAAAATGTAATAAAAAATTATGTACAGTAAAAATAAAATAATATACATATAAATGAAAAAAAAACTAAGAGTAATATTAAATCATACTGGATGACTTTTAATTAATACACACTATAATAGAGCCATGGTGAGTGATCTATCCAAATGTACTCATGTACAATTTTCTTTGGTTTCACCATTGGGTAGCCTTTACATTTTCAAATATGGAAAATCTAACATAACATCCTCTCTATCAAAGGACCTTGGTACAGCCCCTAGTAACTATTGATGAAATCACATGATTTGGTCACATGACATTTATTGTTGGAGTGACAATGTTGTCACATGACCTGCACTGTCACTTGTGATGATTCAGAGTGTAAACTTGATCACATGACAGCTATAATGCAGCTCATGTGACTATCTATGTCATCAATAGTTTGATGACATCACGATTACTTATTGAGTATGGAAGACAATGTTTCCAAAAAGCAACAGGGAAATTTCTTCTCTAGAAAAGGTAGGCCTATTAGCACACTTTCAAGTGTTTATAGCATTATAAGGGGTCACTGATGGTCATTATTTAGCAATAACTCTAATTCATTGTATTAACATCCTTTTTCATCCTGATTTTATGGGTTGGAAATTAAAAGCATTTACAATGGTACATGTATGTGATTATGGAGCAAAGACTAAAGATTCCAATTTTCAAAAACAAAACAAAAAACAACAAAAAAAACAAAAACAAAATATTCAGGTTGTGAATGAAATATAATAGGAAACATTACCACTACCGTACCATATCAAATATTATGCAATGTTCATGTCTTTATAATCTAAAAATTAAAACTTTGATGATTTTTATTCTCAATCAATATATTTGCACATCTATTTGCTGTACTTTTTTCAACAAGATCCTCTATCAATAACATTACTAGTACCACATCATAAACATTAGCATTAATGACTGCAGAAATATTTACAATTTTTCTTTTAAATCAAGCACATCAATAAAAATGTATAAAAGTCAAAGAAAAATTATTCAAATTAAGGCCTCCTACTATCTGTGGGGCCGCTCTACCAAATGATGTACATATAACTATTCATGTCCAGTCCCGTTACAAAAAACAACAACATTAAAACAAAACAAAAAAGAGAAATTAACAAACAAACAATGTATGTACATGTATATTACTAAACTTCTTGTTGGACTTGAAGTAATGGTACCTTATTTACTGGAATATTTACCGTTTGATACTGTAGATCTATCATCATCCATTTCATTTCCTGCTTCGTTTATCGTTACTTCTTCTTCACTTTCACTGTCATCTTCTGATGATGCAACATGATCACCTCCAGCACCAATCGGAGGGAGAGGTTTTTTCAGGGGAAACTTAGATTCGGACTGATCGTCTGTTACTATTTCCATGTTTGTTTGTTTTTTGTGTGTTTGTACTATAAGCTTAATTGGTCTGTCTCATTATTTCCGAAACGGCACAACCCCCTTCTGGAAAAAAATAGACCAGTGGCAGTGATGTCATTCACTTATTGATCTTTTTTAATTGACTGTTTCAATCTTTTCTTTTGCAATTAAAACTTAACAAAATGCTGTCAATGAAGTATGTACAGGTTCTAAAAGTGCCAAATTTCTGGGGGGAGTATAAATTTTTTATTTATTGATGAAACATGTTGCAATGAAACTTCTTTCAATTGAGATGAACATGTTTTTTGATCAGCATTTTCAATGATATTGACATTTTTGTTGACAAAAATTATTAAATATCACCATTATTGACAGTGAAAATTCTATCAAATAATTTCATTTACTGCTTAATTAATATGCTCGCTTATATATTATGCATTCAATATTGCAACTATTCCAGGAACACCAAATTAAAAAACGTAAATATCAAACTTACAGTCACCCCCGACACACGTCCTCCATGACAGTTTATATCGTGGTTGATAGCGACGGTCACGTGATCAGAATTGTTATGTTGATTGGCTTAAACCCCAAAAAGTCAAAAATTTCATTTTCTGTCATTTTAATAAATACGTTATTTACATTTGCTTGAAATAGTTCTTAAAATGATTCACAGTATTGTAAAGTCAACGAGGCATAACATTATTAAAAAAAAAAGATTTTACGACATTATTAACACGAAACTCTTCGGTTTTGGAGGTAAAATAATCGAAAAGGGAAACACAGACTCTGTGCTCATGCTGCATATTGTTGTAGAAGACAGGGTTTTACTAGACAATTCTAGGAGAATCCAACAAAGCTGGCAGAATGAATCCATTAACGTAAATGATCAGTCTTAGATTCGACCATTCTACAAATTGTATCTACAGTAACACTGTGACAGCCAGTGTCCCAAGTTTGTTGTTGTTTAACGTCCCACTTAAAAATCTCTCACGTCTATGGAAACGTCACCGTGTGCGGGTGTAAGACAAAACATTTTGCCTATGCTCGGCACTTATAACCGTAGAACAGGGATATTTCTTTAACGTGCCAACACATACTGTGACATGGGACCTCGGTTTTGACTGTCTCATCGGAAAGACGGGGACAGCCAACCATACCCTGGCTTGAGCTCTAATTCCAGGGAGACACTAATGACCTGATGTACTAATGACCTGATTGACCTGATGAAACTGATTACAATAATCTGATGCAAAATAATGATCCATTTTATTGTAAATGAGTGTAAAATAATTCATTAGCATGTGTTTTATCATAACATACTCAAAAAATGCACCTTAAAACAATTTTGAATCTTCAGTCTTTGAATTTCGATGTTCTAGGTCTGATGGAAATGACCTGACTACTAATGACCTGATTTTTTGACCTGATGTACTAATGACCTGATTAATTTTCGCATTATTTAGGGCTATCTGGTTTCTTTCATTAATGTTGCAATTCTAAGTTTACTAATAAGAGGATTTATTAATGTATTTCGTATATATTGATAATATCATATACACGTGTCAGTTTTCATCTTTATTCTTAAATAATGTAGAAGGTTTAGCCATGAACATGATTGTTTGCATTATCAAATATATATAATATTAAGTTTGACACAACCATGATCATGTTTCCAGACCCACCGATGTAGACGTAGTTCTACTTCTGGGTCCTTTTTTTTTTTTTTTTTTTTTCAAATTACATGTAAGCATTAATTTATTCATGTACATGTATTTTGGACAGGGTTATACATGTGTTTATTCTCATCATACTTAAAATCGATGAGGGGTAGAAAACCAGTCGTCCAAGCTATCCATCATACCAGCACAGTCCCGATGTCGCCAAACTAAACACCCATTCCTGGCATCGCACCCTACCATCTCTTGCATGATATTCGGCAATCTGCATTTGCAGTCGCAAGAAATGTCTTTGTAATTGTAAGAGACCTTCTTTTTGTTGAGTTTTGCTTTTGTTTCTAGCCTTGGGAAAGGCGTAAAAATGTTTCTTTCCAGGCAGTAGATTAAATGATCACGTAAGTATGTGGTGTTGTACGTGATAAGTTCTCTGCCATGGTATGGGTTAAAACAAAATTCAACAAGATTTGCGATTGCAAATAGGCCACAATCCACAGTATTTGTTTGCTGTTGAATGGTCGGCACTTTCACAGTGATGGAACTACTGTCACTTCCATACAGTGATGCTAGCTGTATTTCAAGGGACAGTGTTAGTTTCCCACTAAATAAACTGTCAAACAAGAAAACTTGGCCGTCCAGTTTCACGGATTTTATCCAGTGGAATTTTCCATTATAATGGATTTGGCCTGTAGGTGATAAAACTCGGTCAAACTTGACTCTGTAAATCCATTTATTTCTTATTTCATCCCATACAGGTGCTTTGTCTGTCCACTGGAAACTGTTTACATCCTGAAACTGTTGTTGTAGCATCCTGTGCACAGCTTCCATGATGTTTGAACACAATGGTTTGTTGTTCTTGATTGTGTCCTTGTGTCTGGTGCCTAAGCCAGCAACCCAGACAGGTGATGCTGGTGAAGAATTCCCAGTTATTTTCCTTTTCTTCGCTGGCAGTTTTCTTTCAATAGGCAAATCAAAACGCAGTTTCTTCTTGGACACTGGTGTGATCTTGTCAATCAGGTCATTAGTACATCAGGTCAAAAAATCAGGTCATTAGTAGTCAGGTCATTTCCATCAGACCTAGAACATCGAAATTCAAAGACAAAATTGTTTTAAGGTGCAATTTTTACGTGTGTTTATCTTTATTACACTTCAATTAATTATTTCATATTCAATTAAAATCATTTGAGTGAATATTTTGCAGAAAATCATTAAAGTTGGAAAATCTTGTCAATCAGGTCATTAGTACATCAGGTCAAAAAATCAGGTCATTAGTAGTCAGGTCATTTCCATCAGACCTAGAACATCGAAATTCAAAGACAAAATTGTTTTAAGGTGCATTTTTTGTGTATGTTATGATAAAACACAGGCCAATGAATTATTTTACAATCATTTACAATAAAATGGATCATTATTTTGCATCAGATTATTGAAATCAGTTTCATCAGGTCA
>JACSZP010042911.1:0-11001 GCA_016161895.1 Pinna nobilis | reverse complement strand
TAACATGATATAGTTAATATTTTTACTGTCACCTCAGTGCACCATTACGGCAAGAAAATAAATTCGTATTTAAAACAATGTACAGGGGACACCCCTTCAATTTAAAGTTTGAAAGATCACACTTGTTTTGGTTATATTCTAACAATGATTCAGAACTTTATTGATCATAACTGTAAAATCAGCCTTTGTTATTCAAAATATGTTCGGTAGATAACGTGAACAATAGATCCTTTTCAAATCTAAGAGATTATTGAATACAGCTCTGCGTAAATTATTCAGTCAGCCAATGTGAAAGGTAAGGGATCTAATGGGTGCCGAGGAGATCCGGATCCCATCCAGGAATATGCAAAGTATCTTTCAATATGTTAGCATGGTCTTTTGTTTTTTCTGGTATAAGTAAGACCCCCCCCCCCCCCCCCCCCCCCCCTCCAACCTGAACAATTTTCGACATAATCAGTTAAGGTTTCAGCGCAATTCGAAACGGCGCTGATAAGAGGTGAGAAACGGAGTTCCTTAAAGCACAATGCTCTAACAATTCGGCCGTGGAGGCCCCCATAATTTAGAAGTAGGTGTTGAACTCGATGTAAATAATTAGCTTAAAAACCGACACTTGTTAAAATTGTGTCCTGGATTTCGTTTTTCATTTTATAAATCTATGTTATTAAATCACATATATGTGTTTTATTCTCAAAATATCACCAACAGCCATCGAATTGGAATAATATATAACGTTATATATGTGACCATGTGTGCCAGTTCTGCATAACATGTGATTTAGGCCTAAAATGTAACGTTGTGGATTGCTGTGTCCTGTTGATCGATGTTTAAATGCAATTTTGCTTATATAAATCCATGATTAACAAAGTTAATTCTTGTACATTATTGAGTTAAAACATTTATGAATATCACCACTTCTATAGATTCAACATAAACATGATATAGGTAATATTTTCAATGTCACTTCAGTAAATGATTACGTCAAGAAAATAAATTCGCATTTAAAAAGATATACAGCCGCACCCCTTCCATTTAAAACTTGACCGATCACAATAATTTTGCTTATATTTTAACTTCGATTCAGAATTTTATTTATCCTAACCGTAAAATCAGCCTTTGTTATTAAAAATATGTTCGGTAGGTAACGTNNGATGGGATCTAGAGAGTGTCGAGGAGATTCGGACCCAACCTGGAATCAACAGTATCTACCATTATTTTAGCATGTTTTTGTTTTTTTTTTTTTTTTTTTTTTTTTTTTTTTTTTTTTTTTTTTTTTTTGTGATTCAAATAAGACCCCCTCCCCCTCCCAAACAGAATCTGAGAAGGTAGAAAGATAGGGATAGTCAAACGGGCAATGATTCGACCTTTATTGAATTATCTGTTAGTTTTTACATCTCGTCTTTTGTTGGTACGGGATCAGGGTGTAGATTAGAACATGCACTTTTCTTCGGTTTGAGAACTTCTTTACATTGTAAGCGAGCTTGTCCATATAAGGGATTATTCTGGTGATATTAACTGATGTTCACGAGCCTTTTGTGGGTCAAATTTATTTCGTTCATTTTTTTTAAATGTTTAATAGGACAACTGAAAATGAAAAAAAAATATTACCTATTACAACTGAAATCATTTGCAATTATGATATGTTTTTGACGTATACAGTGATAAATGATGGATTTGAAAAAAATTAAGTTCCATAAAAGATACTTTCTCCAAATCTATTAAATACAGAAAAAGTCAAATAAAAGCAAACCTAACGAAGAAAGTTTATTTGATGCATTTATACAGGTATTTGTTAAAACTATACTTTTGGTAGTCGTGGCGAAAACATAACGAACAAGTACTCGTCGGTATATTTTGTAGATTGTTATATAAGGGTCGATGTTAAGCCATTTCATCCTTGAACGTTTTTCAGGAATTCCGGCATTGCACTACAAGTGTGAACATACTGCAGGATTTCATTGACACTACCGTCTACTTATATAATTCTATATTGTTGTTGTAGACAATGACATCTCTCTTCAGACCCTTAATACCCCTCCCCTGAAAAGGGGGAAATTAGAAAGTTTTATTTTAACTAGATAGAAGGTGGATGAAATCGGTTTTTCAGTTATTTTCGTTCAAAATTATTTGCATTTTTGATCTGCTGTATCTTGAAGGTGTAAGCTTAGTTAGTAGTAGGGCTTATCACGCGTCGTAGAAAACTTTTATCGGGCACACGAATTCGAATTAAACCAATGAAAATATTTCTTTCAATCAAAAAGTGGTGCGTTTTTCCTTGTGCAGATTCGATTGCTGCCAATGACTGGATATATTTTCGACAGGTGCGAATAACGGGGTTTCTTATCAATCGGGGTGTTGTTGCGAGTCCACAAATGAAGAACGATATTGCTATTTCCCAAAAATAAGATATGAAATGCGAGCTCTCTTATAACATCAACAAGATGTAGAAACTTGCCATGATGCCAGAAGGAAAATTATTATTTTTCATTTGATAAAATTATTTTTTAGGTATGAAAGCATAAACAGGTATTGTGTTACAGGTTGTCTCTTAGTTTAGAAAAATAAAACAATTCAGAAAATTGTGAATTGTGGTCTCAGGTCTTGATTTCAGTCGATGAAATAGGTTAGATTTTTTTTAATTCGTGAATTACCTAGCTTCACCCAGGACACTATAGGATAATTCTTAATTCTGCTTCAAGGAAATATTTTGTGAAATGTTATTTACATCTACGTGGAGATTAGATTTCATTTCTTGGATAAGGTATTTACCCATTATATTCACTGTATATACTTTAATTTAGGTCATTGAATAGGAAGTGTTCGTCGTGATACTAACACCTTTAATTATATTTCTTATACATGTAAATTTCTATATCCGATAAGTCCATGACCTACCATTTGAATCAAAGCATTCCGTTGTTTAAGAATTCCCTTATTCTACCTCCGTGGCCGAGTGGTTGGCGTGTTCGACTTCGAGCCGAAGGGTCTGGGGTTCGATTCCCGCAGCGCCACTCCACGGTTTGTCGTCCCTGTCTTTCGGATGAGACAGTAAAAACCGAGGTCCCGTGTCACAGTAGGTACTGGCACGTTAAAGAACCCTCCATGCTTTACGGCCAGCAGTGCGGAGCACAGGCAAAATTTGTCGCCATTCACAGGCACACGGTGACGTCTCCACATGAGTGAAATATTCTTAAGTGGGACGTTAAACAACAACGCAACAACAACAAACCAAAAAAAATCAAAAGGAGTAATTGAAGTCAGGGAACTCGGAATGGTGTAGAAATTTTTGTTTTGAAAAGAACAATGAGCAGAAATAAAGCCAATGTTAACTATTGTTGGGAAACCTAGCGAAACCTTCATCCACTACTCAATCGGGTCAATGGGTATTACTACTTTGGATAAACGAAAGATTGATTCAAGAAGTGAAATGAATATTTTTGGACATGACTCAGAAGCCTCAACAATATCTTGTTCTCATTTTATTTATAACGGCAAAAAGTTCTGTCTGATTCATTACTTACTAATACAAACGTTCCTTGCTTAGTCATTTATATTAAATTTACAGCCCAGGTGATGTTAAAATACAAAAGCGAACACGGAATAGTCATGGAGTGAAAGGAGTCATGGCCCTTAATTATTTGGACCCTAAGGTACGAGGACTACATGAAGTATTAACTGCATAATGAGTATAGTAATGTGATTGTCCTGTCCAAAATTGCTTAAACTATGAAATTAGTATCCGGGTTTATATATGACTAATTGAATTGTTGTTTTTGTTGCAATTATAATTGACTAGATCTATCAATCCGTTTGGTCCTCATAACCTATAAAACTTTTAGTAAAGCTTCACATCAAGACCAAACTATGTAGCGATATCACTCGATACAGGGATGCATTTCAGATATATTAACGTCTTAGGTTCAGATTAGTTTTCTTCATCAGGTATCTCTGCTCAGTTGGACGCTAGTTTTCTAGCTTATAACATAAAATGGATTTACTTTATTTCGCACCCGAAAAACAGACAAGTTGTTTTTTTTGCTTTGACAACTATATGTAGCTACATGTATTTATAAAGATCATGTTGATACTTCCACAAAAATGCAATTCTTAAAAGACATAGGTCATAAAAAATGAATTCTTCTTGAAACTGACGGAGGGTGTTGTTACAAACTTGTAGTTATTCTATCAAACCTATACAGACCTTAAAGTCTTATGTCGAAGACCCGTCAATCTGGTGCCATTGACCTTTGCGTTTGATGTCTTAGATATGCGAGTCTGATATAGTACACATATCTGAGAGTGTGACACCTGTGTAGACCTATGTGTCTTGTATTGTACACTGACCTTAACTATGAAAACGTCAGTTAACGGAATTTGTCATATTGAATTATAATGAACACGTAATAACGCACTGAAACTGATCTGTTAATCATTTATGAAACAATGGGTTGTGAGGTAATTCGGATTATCATTATCGTGCTCAGACATTTCAAATGCTTGCCTAAAATGACTGTTTTGTTTGTTGACTAGTTAGTTAAAAATACCGAATTTGTCTACTTTTGGCGATTAAAGCGAATGTCAACGAGGCATGTAAACACCTTTATTTATTGTACATTATATAGTTATCTTCCTAATCATTTATTCATATGCATTATCTCCTTTGCTTAAACAACAACCAGAATGCCTAGCTTTACTGATACCTCGGGGTATTTATATATATCGTTTTTTTATAAATCAGGTGGTCCATAACATAAACACGCTGAAAAAGATATAACTTCATCCTCAGAGCACAAATTTTAACGTACTTGTAGGTTTTCGACGTAAAAGAAAACATTTCAATCTAGAATATTAACATATTTAACAAGATGTTGTAAACACAAACTTCAAGATTGTCCTTGGTGCAGTTGACGTTAACGTGTAACTCTAAAGACGAGAAAGAATGAGAACGAGAAGGAACTAAACAATTGTGTATACTGTAATGAAAGAATTCCATTACAGGTTATTCAATAAAGAAATAAACCTTTTTTTTGACAAAAATTGATTGTTTTGATAGAAGTTTATCTTACACACTCACATAACCTTGGTGCCATGCGTGGAGCAGGATTTGCTTACCCTTCCGGAACACCTGAACTCAACTCCGATTTTTAGTGCGGTTCGTGTTACTCTATTTTTAGTTATAAGTATATTTCTGTGTGTAGTTTTGTCTCCTTTTTGTTTTGGCCACGATGTTTTGAATTTGGAACGTCCCTGGGTTTCATCTTCTTTATCCCTTTTTCCAACTCATAGTTTGAACAAAATAGATATGAAATAAAATTGTAATATATACTTGTAAATGTTCATTTAACTGTGCAATATTTAGTCTGACAATGGGATATAGTGGAGGTAGTATTGATGAATAAATGTAGACATAGATAATATATCCGGTTTCGGTTCTGTCATGTAGTGTGAGGCAGAGTCAAATGTTGCATGATTTTGCCTATCGTACTCTCCATTTGCATTGAAAATGAAATTCGTTGAATATAGAGGTGATAACAAGGAAGGAAAATGAAAAAGCTGAATTATTACAATGTCTTGGGTCTTAAGGATTTACTTGCATTTCAAGTTAATCAATTGTTTTTTTTTGTCTGCTAATTTGCATAACCTGAAACGGATACCCAATTTCAAAGATTTGAGTTGTAGATTGCGTCTATAAAAAACCAGTATTTTTATAAAAATAATAATTGAACACTGCAAGGAATCTCTTTTGTCGCTGAAATGATTTCACTTCTTGTTCTGTCTCAAATTAAGGAAACGTTGAAAAGACTTATCTAGTTCAGAGATGAATTTCTCTTTTATTGGTATTCATGGTTTAGATAAGTTTCCATCATCAGTTATTTCTGCCAAGTTGGACTCTAGTTCTCTCGCTAGATATCTAAAATGAAGAGAACAGATGAACTGACTTGTAAAATATATGTGATGTGGAACCTCGTTTCTTAGGTAGTACTGAACTTTCACTGGTAAAGGCAAACGCTTTACGTAGTTATATTTCTTTTCACAGGTGTAATCTTGTGACAAGGAAATAAGTTCACTGCGTTCAGATAGGTGTGTATTTCGGCGATTACTAAGTAATTCTTTTTCAAACTTGCGAAAATAGGGGAATTGCCTATTCCAATTTGTCCATTTGACGTCAAATTTGATATCTAACTGCCGTTTGATTGATGCTTTATGAGTATGTAATATACAAGTTTTAAGTTTTTTCTTTTTGAATTAATATGTTAATGCTCTGCAAGTGTCTTTTCTGACGTTGTATCGATATTGGAGGAATGTTAGATACAATGCATTTGACATGTTTGTTGTTTCAGAATGTTTAGTTGGGGCATTGAATTTTCATTCCTCTCATGACAAATGTTTGCATAATTTTTAAAAGGTCTCGACGATAGTTATATTACAAGATCTCAACATAAATGCTTTGTACCGTTCAGTTATGTTCCATTAAATAAACATAATTTAATTTTGCATTTTGGTTTAAATATTTTATTTTGAGATTTATTCAGAAATAGTACTGAATTTTTTCAAAGATATTAAATATGAGTCATGGATTAACATTTTAGAATCCAAAGTCCAAATTTGATATGGGACGTTATCTATGATACGCATTGCACTTTATGTTTATTATTAGATACATTTCTATCCAGGAAAATATACATCAAACATTTAGGTCATTTCAATCCAGAAGATGTAAATATCATATCTTGAATAGGCCTAAAAGAGTTTTGGCTGAGAAACAGAAGTCTGTGATTCCCCGCACAAAAAACAAATACCAATACGCATTTATACCAAGGGAGGGGTGTGAACAAAATAATTCAACAACATGATTTCTCATTAAATTTTGCTACAGAGAGAGTGTGAAGCATTTCGCTCTTGCGTCGATTGTTTCATCAAATAGCTGAGAGATTGGAACATATCGTCAAAAATAATATTCTGAATTTGTAACTTATTTGCACAATCCGAAATCTGAATATCAATTCTATAGAGTCGAATCCGAGTTTTCTTGCTCATGATTGGAAATTTTAAACTGGAAAAAAGGTACATTACATTAAGACTATTACTAAGATTTTTTTCAACGTTTACCAAAGGCTGTGAGTCTTTTCAATAATACCTTATTTTCTTTGTTTTATATGTAACTTGAAAAAAATTCCTGCACAGTATCTACATAGACACAAATAGACCGACATATGCAATAAAGAGAGAGAAAGATCAATTGATGTCTTTGACGTGATCTATCCTTTCCTATGTTTAGGTGGTACCAGAGTTTTGGCGTGTTGTTTTCTCCTGATTCAATATTCTATTGTGTTATATAAAATGAAAATGTGTCCCTATTGAATGTAGTTGACCATAGTTGCAGTTCAGAAACCAAGTTAAACTTTTTTTTATGAAACCCATTAAAATGCAAGACACAAAATTCAATTAAATGCATTTTACAGAGAAATTGGGTTTGATCAATAATTAGACAAATGTGACTTTCTAATGAAAAGAAACAGCTTATCGCCCGTTTAAGTTTATGTGTGTCATATTACTCAGAGACTTAATTCTAGTGATATATCAGCCACGGAAGAGAGGCATAATTGCATTTTATCAAAAAGAAGAAAAGGAAAGAGAAACTCGAAGGAGATTGCCGTCCTAAGTTAGTTCTATGACATATTGCAATTTCCGGAAATTTATCTTTGTTTCTATTCCATTCTACTGCATAATCAAAATTTCAATATTTACTATACATGTATAATGAAAATTAAAGTTTCCGAGGGTCAGTGTTCATCACATCTAGAATTTCAAATTATTCTGTGACAATTACTATTGATTCGACGACTTTCATAGTACTTACTACAGATGTACAATGTAGCCATATGAAGTCTACTTTGGAAACCATCAAATGGATGCAGAAAAAGAGGTCACATATTACCTCTTATTTTTGGTGATTTATATTAGAAAAAATCATTTTTGGAACAATTAATAAAAGTGAATAAAACAGGTAGTCCAAGTGAGTCACTGAGGCAGACTGCACTTTTTTAAAATAAAAATTTTTGTAGGGTATTTGGCTTGGAGGGTTTAAATTTTTTATTCCCCTTTTAAGACCCTTTAATTTTTCAATCAGTTAAAAATGAAACATGCAAAACTAGACCAAAATGTATACCTACGCTGGATCACAAGTAGCTAGGAAGAAAGGCCGGGAATAGATTCTACCGGTCGGTGATATTTTTAAGAGAGTCGGAAGAGCGTTGCATAAATACTGTTGCTAATACAATCGTTCCAGTTAATGTATTATTGTTTATATCATTATCAATGTAATTTGATTAATAACAGGACGACATTTTAGTATTTTAGTAGCACTCCTCCATTTCCTCCCACAGCAAGGGCCCCGCACGCCAACGTCTGAGCCAACGAGAGACATTAATATAAGTTATCAAAACTTGTTTGTTAATCGTTGTAAAATAAATAAAGTTAAAACTTTTTTTTAGACATTTGTACTTTGATCTCTCCCCAGGGTTCGAAACGATACAGGGATATATCTTTATTATAGCGATATAGAACAGCACAATTGTTTGAATATAAACGACAAACAGATTGTCTCAGTTTACTACAGGTTATCAAACAGAATTTGCTTTGTGAAAATGACAAAGTACTGTTAAATACAGCCAACTATATGGATAATTTAACAGTCTAGAAAACTTCATTTAAAAACACTTTGGATACAACAATCGTTTTAAATTGATAACAAAAACAACATTTTATGCATTTCTACTAAATTGTATACAAATATTTATAATTGCCCATTTATTTTTGACACTTATTCTTGGCCCTTCTTTAATTTTATCAGTATCTAATTTACAGTCCTATGCTATATTAGATTTAAGGCTGAAAAATAGTGCAATATTTTTTTTCTAATAATATGAATTAAACAAACCCAATGAATACAACATCCATTTTTTTTATAGAATAAACATTTTCAGAACTAAATAACACTTCTATTAATCCTTTATGAATTATATCAGAATCAAAATGAATCCCCTTTTTAAGGTAATCACTAGGCTGTGTACACCTTCATGTTCACATTTACTTATTTTAAGAGAATATCTATTGTTACTTGAACAATTAGGTTATGCTTTACATGCTGTCTCATAATCCGGGCTATTCATATGGGACAAAAAAAGAGCATGGTGAATTGTGATCCGGGTTCTTTATTTCAGTCAATTCGACTGTTAGACTAACTTTTATTTCAGTTCTTGAAATACAAGGCTTGACGTTAAAATACGTGATATCTCGATATTAAGTATTGATAGAGGAATGATCAACTTTAGAGAAAATAACATCTGAGTTATTTAGTGCGGTCATCTGAGTAACAATACATTTATCACATTGATCTTTGGTACCAAGGAAATTCCAGCAACAAGAGAGGTCGGTACTCACTCGCTGAAAGGTTAAATCATGTGAGAGCAAGGTAGAAATAAATCAGGATTTTAATGAAAAAAATCCTTTAAAAATTTTCATTTTTGTTGGATCCTACTGTTTAAAGAAAAATATTCAAATTAAATATGAAGTCACTAGGTTCGTCAACATGGTAGCGAGCCCAAAGTTTGTTTCTGTTGCATTATTCTTGGAATAGCGTTTATATTGAGTTTGTTTTGAAGATATATTTTATTTATTAAATAAAAACGGCATGGTAATCGCCGATGGCAAATGCATATATCAACATTATTAGATATGAGCTCACACGCCGTAGCTTGATGTGTTATTCGTAGTCATCACTTCGGAAGTTTTACGGCCGCCATCACGACTTGGTGGATCGATATGATAAATCTGTAAAACAGTTGATGAGGGATATGTTCCCCTTGTCGCATACCTAATCCCGTCTCAACTTTTTCTTGTTTATTACTATCACCCATTGTGACTTATACCCGCTTTGGTATGTGATACGACGTGCCATCATGGCCTGGTTGATTAATATGGTAAATCTATAAATAACAGATGAGAGATAAGTCCCCCTTGTCGCTTACCTAGTCAGAACCTCTCCCTTTTCTCGTTTATGACTATCACCGATTGTGACATTCTTGGCCTGGTTGATTAACATGGTAAATCTGTGAATAAGAGATGAGAGATATGTCCCCCTTGTCACATACCTAATTGTGACCTCCCCTTTTCTCGTTTATGACCATCACCGATTGTGACATTCTTGTATTCGAAAATATTCGTGCCATCATGGCCTGGTTTATTAATATGGTATATCTCTAAATAACAGAAGAGAGATATGCCCCCTTGTCGCATACCTAATCGCGACCTCCCCTTTTCTCGTTTATGACCATCACCGATTGTGACATTCTAGTATTCGGAAATTTGTGACACGATGAGTGTCGCGCGCGGAGGAGGAGTTGCTTACCCTTCCAGAGCACCTGAACCCACCCCTGGTTTATGGTGAGGGTTCGTGTTACTTATTTTCCGTGTCTTGTTGTGTTGATAGCTGTTTGTGTTGTCTCTTTTTTGTTTGGCCATGATTTCGTCTGCCTGTGGATTTTTGATTTATTGATTCGCCCTTGGTATCTTCTACAGTCATTTTTTGTATTGCCGCTGAAATTCGCCCTAGGCTACATATGCATACCATGGTAATGTTAATGTTCAAGATCGGATTGTCATAGCATAAATACACGATATCACTGTGATCACCTGACCGTTCTTGCTACCTACCGTTAGAATGTGATATAGTGAGCTATAAAAATCAAAATCAAAATTCAGTGTTAGAAAATAATGTCTGCAACGTCCAAACCAGGGTTGCATAATTTATCCAGAAGCAATATTCATAAGAGTTATCGCGCCAATTGTTAGTTTCATAGCATACTGTCGCAAAGTCTATAAATAACAGAAAAAAGACACATAAAAGCAAATCTATCGAAAAAAGCTTATTAATACATTAATACATGTATACCTATAAAAGATTCATTTAGTAGTTTTCAGGAAAAGAGATCAAAGAAGTAC
>JACSZP010042899.1:0-13069 GCA_016161895.1 Pinna nobilis | reverse complement strand
TGTAATATGAACATTTTATGGTTGTAACAAGACACATCAATGTAATATGACAATTCTTATGGCTATAACAAGACACATCAATGTAATATGACAATTCTTATGGCTAAAACAAGACACATCAATGTAATATGACAATTCTTATGGCTAAAACAAGACACATCAATGTAATATGACAATTCTTATGGCTATAACAAGACATATACATGTAAAATGACAACTCCTTAGGTTAACAAGACACATCAATGTAATATGACAATTCGTATGGCTAAAACAAGACACATCAAAGTAATTTGACAATTCTTATGGCTAAAACAAGACACATCAATGTAATATGAACATTTTATGGTTGTAACAAGACACATCAATGTAATATGGCAAATCTTATGGCTATAACAAGACATATACATGTAAAATGACAACTCCTTTGGTTAACAAGACACATCGATGTAATATGAATACTTCTATGGCTATAACAAGACACGGCAATGTAATTTGACAACTCCTATGCCTATAACAACACACACACACACACACACACACACACACACAAAATTACGAGACACAGACATTTAACGCGAAGATTTCTTGTCTACGACAAGACAGAAATGCAACACGAAGTTTTCTATGCCTATAACAACACACAATAATGTAACATAAATTTTTCTAGGTCTATCTATAACAAGACACAGAAATGAAATACAAAGTTTACTTTGTTCATGACAAGACACAGAACTGTAACACAAAGTTTTCTATGTCTTAAACAAGACCCAGAAATGTGACATAAAGTTTTCTATGTCTAAAATAAGACCCAGAAATGTAACACAAAGTTTTCTATGTCTAGTAAAAAACAGAAATGTTACACAAAGTGTCTTGTGTCTTTAACAAGACACAGAAATGTAACACAAAGTTTTTGTCCGTAAAAAGACACAGAAATGTAACACAAAGTGTTTTTTATGTCTATAACAAACAAAAAATGTAAGAAACATTTTCTATGTTTATAACAGGACACAAAAATGTAACATTGTTTATTTCTATAACAAGACACAGAAATGCAACAAAATTATCTGTCTATAACAAGACAGACATTTTACACAAAGTTTTTTTATGTCTATAACAAGACAGACATGTAACAAAATTTTTCTATGTCTACAACAAGACAGAAATATTACACATTGTTATGTCTATAATAAGACACAGAAGTGTAACACAAGGTTTTTATGTCTATAAAAAGACACAAAAATGTAACATAAAGTTTTCTATGTCTATAACAAGACACAGAAATGAAACAAGACATTTCCTTTGATGAAATAAAACAACAATTTTCCTTATGACAACAATGCACATTGCAGTAATATATATATATCATTTCTTCTAAGGGTAACCCCCGAACACTGATTATAACGGCATTACTTCTTTTTGACTCGTTTGTTTGGACGAGTACAAAACCCCGGCCTTGTTCCTGTAAATTGGTCTCTTAAGTATCAAAGCCATTCATAGATAACTGATCTGATATGTTGAGAAAATAATCTGTCCTCGCCAGAGAACCAAATTTCATGTCTCTTTGCAATTCGACGTGCCTGACAATGGGAAGCGTCCTTTTTTATTGATAAAAGCCATTATTGGAATTTGTAGGTCTAGAAACCGGTCTATAAAGAGATCTCGTTTCAAAGACCAAAATTCTATCACAGGTTTTATCTGAAGCTAAATCAAATCTCACTGCAATTTGTCTACCCATGTATAATTAGTGAATCTTATTTCGTTTCTGTATTGTTTTTGGTTCAAACGACGACGATAATAGAACACATAAAAAGATAAACACATCAACAGTACACTATTTTCAGAGATAGGACTGTCCTCTGAAGCTCCGGAATCAACATTTATAATTTCTTACATTTGTCCTTCACTAACTTTTCTTCTAAATAAAAAATCAGTAAAGCACAAATATATTTGTAGCACTGGATTTCACAGAAATTATTTTTTATATAACCAGCTATTACTACGGCTGCAAACTGTAACAAAGGGATACTAACTGCGCCCAGAAACAGTTTTTAGTACATGTATTTAGCAGTGTCTCGTCACGGCTATCTCGTGGGAAGCAGAATTGGGGATGGGGGGTTTGGGGGATTGTTTGACTCTAATATGTGCTTGAGTATGCTCTGTTTACCTTACATTCGTATGAGACAGTAATACCCGAGGACTCGTGTTATGTGTAAAACGCTATGAAAGAAAAGCAAGATATAAAACAACCTTAGAATTTCTCTGAATCATTGTTTCTGAACATATGCAATTAATATTTCATTATACATATACAGTCAACTCTACATATAACGAACATGTAAATATATATACATGTACCTCGTTATACCAAATCTTCGTTATTCAAAATCATTTAGTAATGCATGAAAAATTCACCAGGTATAGAACTATTGTATACAGGGTTATTTTCGCCCCGTGTTATTTTCGCCCAAATGCGATCGCAAACAGTTTCGCCCAGTTTTAAATTCGCACATTTTCGGCATAATTCTATTCAATGAATTTACCGTTTCGATTTCGCCAAGTTGTGAATTCGCCCACTGACCACGGGGGCGAATGGGGCGGAAATAAAACGGGGCGAAAATTTCCCTGTATACAGTATTCTCGCAACAGCCAGTACCTTGTTACATGCGATCTCGTTATTTGATAGAGTTGACAATACATGTATATATGTGTAAAGAGGATCTGTCAAGAGAACTCAACTATTGAATGAATAGAGTTGTGAATTATTTCCATAATGTTTCTTTAATTGTGTCTCGACTTCAAATTGGATGACATATCGAATGATAGAAAGACATTACTTTAGGCGCTCCAGTGCGTTAAATTCTACCTTATTCCTAAATCACTAAATTTACATTTAAACTGTCTGTGATAGCCCCCAAAAGGCCTGAGAGACCAAGCCGGACTCTAGGGAATGCCATCAAGATCCTGTCTGTCATATGAGCAATTCAATATACACACCAAACATTTTTTATGCCAGAAAAATATGAATTTATGCTAACTTAGACTTATTAAAAAAAATAATAAATAAAAAAATCTACAGTCACGTTCTTAGTCGTCGGCAAGGAACTTATGAATGAATGAACAAAAACACCTATCGTGTTTATGATATCTATAATGATGTTATTCATATTTTGTTATACATGTAACATTTTTATTTATCTTATTTACCCTTTTAACATGAAATACACGTGAACACAAAATGCCGATCACTTACAATATATATGTTTTACTTTTTATTTTGTGTAAGTACTGAACGCTGGGTTATCTCCCCTTTTCTTTCCGCCCCCATCATTATATTTACACTCGGTAAATGAACAATCCATCTGATTGTCAATAGCAGTTTAATGTCAGCCTTTTAATACCAAATAAATAACACTTACACTTGATATCATTATCAAACTAATGTAAATAAAATTCCCAGTTTATTCTCATAACGGAACTACACTCTGATTAGAAAATAATAAAATTCTCCACTACTTCACAAGACACTTAATCTTTTTCATATCATCGTCAGCGCTAGTAATCACAAGTAATGTTCTCCATTTTATGATAAGTCTTCGCTGGTGATGCATTGTCAATATCTCCCCTCACTTCTTCACTTAATAGTTTGCCGACGTTGCATATCAATATTTACTCGACCAATTGGTAAATCAGTGTTGTCACTTAATTCACACAAAAGGGATGGCAGATTAAATGCTGCGATACCATCATCCCGTCATCACTCTGTCATTTCATATACAAGTCCGTCAACAGACTATTAGTCTTGTCTTAAAAATACATAAAGACGTCTGTACAAAATATTACAAACATAAGAAAGAAAGTAAATAGGAGCAAATGTGATGAATGTTCCTAGACATATTTCTGAGCATATGTATCCCATTTTGCTGAACTGCAAATGCTGCTTTTACATTTTTACATACATTACATATTTTTACAAGGTATACTTAAACATATATTTAAATCTAATTATTGAGTAGAATATGTCTAAGCAGAAATTCAAATACACGTGTACGTCTAAAGCACAAATCCAAAGGCACAACTAAAACTACGATGCCTAATGAAAGAAAATGATAATGCAAATGTATGCCTAAAATGCAATTACAAATTTATGCCTAGAATGCCTAAATGTACGCATTAACAACGATGAGAATTTACGCATAAAACAAGTTCGTAAATGTGCGCCTTAAAAACGGCAAAAATCCTTAAACAGCTACTTCTGCCATACAATACGCCATTGTAATACATTGTCCATACATGTATATAAATTAGGTTTCTCTTTACGTTTGAAGCCATGGTTAATAATGAATTGTTAAAACCATTCATTCCTGGACGCCAATAAATCGCGCCTTTTTCAATGCTCCAAATAGTTTTCAGGATTAACGATACTGAAAACTTCACCACACGACATCTAGAAATTGAGGATATTTTTCACATAAATATACATCTATGTTTGTAAGTTGTGTTAGTGTGTGGCCAGTGCTTGACGCTTAGAGTCAGTGAGGTTTTTCTAACGTACCGACACCTATTGTGACATGGGACCTCGGTTTTTATTGTCTCATACGAATTCTGTTTCGTGCATTTAAGCAGATCTTTTAAGTTGAGTTAATACAATCTTGTTATTGTCGGATGTAAATCTGATAGTAATGATATCCATATCAAACCATCATGCTTAATGAATACATCCATTATGGTCCCGAAGAATACAGACCAAGCAGATATCTAAAAAATCTGAACAATATAAACATCGTCCCAAACCGACAGTAAAACAGTAAGGTCACTCAAATATCGCCTAAAACCGTCAGTGATAGATAAGACTCATTTGCAAGACGACATTCCCCGCCGTAGGGGATTATAATTTGCAGATTTGGTTTACAGAGTGAGCAATATTATTTTGAAAGTTAATGGTATGACAGATAATTCCTGGAAATGATTCATCAACTCTTGACGCTCACTGAATGGCGAATCATTACAAGTGTAGGGCTATGACGGTCACTTAGGATGGGAAGCTATCCTTACGTTACATATTTGTTCTCTATGAGAAGAAAAGTCTCAATGAAATGTTCCTCATTTATGCCGCTGCCAGAAGAACGGTCTCGATTGTGTTGCCCTAAAACCTAGAACTGTTATATTCCTTACCCGCACAGGCGCTAAGTGATGAAACAAAATACAGAAATATATACAGAGATGTAAAAGTATCTGATTACATAACAATCCTTTGAGCTATCTTTCATTCTGAAATTTGAATAAATGTGTTGAAGGACTCATTCTGATGTAGTTTCACTAAAAGGTCATAGGAATTATATGCTGCATATCTTAACATATAATTTTACCCTTTTAGCATTTAACAACATTTCTGCATTATTTCAGCCGTGTAACTTATTTTATGGGGACAGATTTATCATATAAATCATCAGCATGACAAAGCACTGACAAAGTTATTCGCTCTTCTAAAATCCTAGAACTTCGGATAAACTTTTTTAAAAAATATTTCTATGACAATTTGCCGTGTTTATTCTACCCATATGATGGTGATTGTATTAGGTAATTTAAGGACACTCCTTTTACTTTCGCATATACACACTCCATTACGTCATGGTATACTATGATTACAAGACAATTCCCAGGGTGAGACGCCATTATCAGATTTCTGATCCGAGACAAGCATTACGACATCTTTACATAAGCAATGCCCTAACCTGACAGTTCCTTTATTTCAGATCAATGTGTGTGCGGAGCTATATTTGAGCTAAGGGACAATTTAAGCAGTATTTATATTCAAACAAGCACTTGTCTGTAAAGAATGTTGAATTGGAGTATGTAATCCCCCTTCAATCTCTCCACACTTTCTGCATATTCCTGTAAATTTGAAACGTCCAAAAGATGATTGAAACAACTCTTGTGCACATAAGTGAATATAATCCGCCAATTTTTGTGTAAACTGTCTCAACAATGACCCGCAAGGGACCAAGTTTAATAAAATCGCATCGTAGAATCCCGTTCATCTTTTCCGCTTCATGTGAACAAACTATATCAAAATTGCTTGACCTGAAGTTTTCAGATAAAATCCCAATATTGGTAACGATAACAGAAAGTGATTACAAAATGCGACGTGGGAAACACGGTGCAAAGTTATTTAAGTCTTTGGCTTTGCAAATCACACAGAGAATAATATCGAGACTCGTTGTGGAGGTTCATTTTACCTCTTATTTATAAGTCCTACCTATAACTTAGTATGGACATAACAATTACCAACATTCATGAGATATTTGTTGGGCTACCTTCTTCCTTCGGCTTTCTAGTAAACTTGAGAAGAAAAACACTTGTATGTTGATATTGAAATATGTTCAGTGTGTACGTTACTTTGGAATTAAATCCAGTAATTGACGCATGCACGATATTCATTATATTTGAGCCATTTCTACCTGTTGTCTACTGCCGTGCTAGTGACTACAAGACTGGTATCCCAGGAATAAATCGACAATTATTAAGATATCTATGCGAATGCATTGCCTTCCTTTATCGTTGTAATTAAGACATATTCCGCAATGTTAACGCAAATAAAATGATAATGGCTAAACCCTAAAATTAACCAAAATAATCTGAATTAGAATTTTAAATATGATTGATTGAAAACATATGGAACCTATCACAATATTGGATGGCAGTTCGTCTAAGGCATATTTGGATCTTTCCTGTCGGGGAAAAGAGACACGATTTACAGATCGAAGATTATCGTATTATTCCATGGTCACATGAAAGCCGTTTCATATCTGGAAGCGCCATTCCCTTTGCTTTGTTAGTAAAAATCACAAGAATGCGCATTGCGATTTTCTTCGACAAATTCAAAAGTTTTAAAGTGTTTATTCAATATACAACTAGACATATATTCCTGTAAAACCCTCAACTCCGTCTAAACCACGACGTTTGATTGATATCCTAGGGCTTCAGTAACTACAACGGTTGTGTTGTTGTTGTTGTTGTTTAACGTTCCACTGAAGAATCTTTCACTTATATGGAAACGCGTACGTCACCGTGTACCGGTGAAGGGCAACACATTTAGCCTATGCTCGGTGCTTACGGCCGTTAAGCAGGGAGGCTTCTTTAACGTGTTGACATCTACTGTGACACGAGGTCTCGGTTTTTACTGTCTCATCCGGAAGACAGGGTCAACCAACCGTATCGTGGCTCGGGCTGGAACTCCGGACCTCTCGATCTGGGGACGAAAACGCTAGCCACGGCGGCCCCAAGTACAATAGTAATAAAATACTCCCGATTATATTAATTAATAGATGATCTTTATAAACTGCATATCGTTCGTCCACAACACAGGATATCTCAAATTAAACTACGGCTGTTTTCGTTACTCTTGCTATAACATTACAAATTAAAATTGTAAATAGATCGCAGGAACTTTTTAATGATATTTATATTTTAATAATATTTAACTTTATTGAAAAATAATAGTACGATGATTTTCAATATTTTACAGTATAAAGTATCAACTGTGGGATATTTTGGCTTCGTAATATAATGTTTATCAAAATGTGAGGGAGAGTCCTGTTATTTGACGCTGTATGCCAGATTATAAATAAAAGGCAATCTCACATTCATCACATATGCCTGCCCTGAGAACCCCATAATCTCGTGAAGGATAATCTGTTTGGTTTCACATTGAGCTGGATAATTAATCAATTTGAGATGTGTTACTGTTGATTACAGAAATGTAAAAAAATGTTTGCTACTTGACATAAATACATTGTATAGATATCTTATTGATATACATTGTAGTACATATGAAGGTTCCAAAGTAATGTTTAGTTACATCATACATGGTGATACGAGGGTGAGTCAATAGGTAAATAAGTAACCTGCCTATCCCTTTTCCGATTGACCGAGATGGTCACGATTTTCATACCATGTTTCAATACATGTTTTACCTGGGTACAAAATCGCATCGAGTCATTCTTTAATAAGATATTGAATGTCAACCGTCGCTAGTGAAGCAAAGGCGTGCTTGTTTTTCATCCAAAGTTGGGTACCATACTTTAATTCGATATTTGTATTTAAAAGGTAAAACAGGCAAGGGAATACACCGCGAGCTAGCCGATGTTATATCGTTTACTGTACCATCTTATGCTCAGGTTAAATTCTGGGCAGGGGAAATCAAACGCAGTGAAACGTCTTTAGTAAATAAAGGTAGGACCACTGGATGCCACCGAAGAAGAAATGTTTAAGAAATATCGGGATCTGGTATACTCGAAGTAAGATGGAAGAAATAGCACATATATCAGACATTTCACATGGTAACGTTTCAACATTCTTAAGTGGTCTTATAGGTGTGTGCAAGCTAATAGCCTGTTGGGTCCCAAAAGCTCTTTGGCTACCAGAACATCAAAATGCAACGCCTTGTTGGAGCGTTTAAGGTCAAACGATGTTTTTCTTTTGCTTGTGGTGACTGTAGATAAGACTTGGTTCATTATTATGAGCCAGAGAATAGAGCTCAGAGTCGTCAGTGGGTAGGGCCTGGGTCCTCGAGGCCAAAGAAGTCCAAGACGCAACCATCTCCTGGCAAGGTGACGACCATAGTATTGTAGGACGCACCATAGTATTGTAGGACGCAAAAGGCGTTATTATACTGGACTTTTTACCAAAGAGAAGTACAAGGACTGGAGTGTACAATGCAAACTTAAACCTGCTAAGAACCGTCATCCATGAAAACACCGAGGTAGACTCTCTAAAGGTGTTTTGTTACAATTGGACAACGCGAGAGTCAATACTTGCAAAGTTGCACTGGATGTTGTGGAGCGAAAAGGATACGAATTAATACCTGCATATTCGCCTGACCTAGCTTCTATCAACCTTTTCCTATTCCCAAACATGAAAAAGGACATCCGTGGACGGCAATTCCGGTTTGACGAAGAAATTGTGACGGCGGTTCAGGGGTGGGTCAATGGAAAAGAACCTGACTTTTTCATTCTTAGGTTGATGACACTTGAACAACGTTGGCATAAGGGATCACACTAGAGGGCATTAACATCGAAAAATATCGCACCGGAAATATGTAAGGATGACTTATTGCCAGGCCCTCGTATTTGTCGTGTGAGTCAGAAGATAACTATTTAACACGATTGTGGAGCACGGGGTTTAAATATATAATCCTCTGCCTCACGAGACGAAATTATCATGGCATTCACTACGAAACGATAAAATTCTATCTATTGCATTTCCCAATTACTGTTACTTGACGTTTTCGTTTGTGATTCAGTGCCTCCGTGTCCACAGGCCTTTATGATTTCCATTTCCGCGCTAAGAAATGTAGTCCACTTATATATACATGTATTATAAAGTGCCCAAAACACAAGAAATAGTAATACTACATATCCAATTTTATTTTTAGATGTTATATTTATTGTCATTCCATTTACAAAAATGTTATAAATATAACAACGCGTTTAGCGCATTAATACAGTCTCGCCCAGTCGCCTAAATTTAAACACGAGGAAATGTCAAACACAACATCATAGACTTGAATCGAGAGGGAACAAAATACAAATGTCGAGGATTTATATTAAGTTCTCAACTGGCGAAAAGAAAGAAACAGGATTTAGCCATATCAGAATATTCTAATTATCGAATTCGTTTGTGTTTTAGTGTTTTTGTTTTCTGCTGCTGATGAGGCAGGCGGCGACTCCACGCGAGTCAGATGAGAGGTCTGCGAGTGCTCGGTCGAAAGATGTGTGTTTGAAGACTGATTCAAGTCAATACCGGATAAATACTGTGCCGCTAAATGTGCAAATTCCTGAGAATGTACATGGGCCCTGTCACTCACCATCGGAAGTTATGGCCTATAGTAATAAGTTTTTTTTCAAAAGTAGGTCAAAGTCTAGGGTCAAGGTCATGAGGATAAAAATTATGGTTCCAACAGAATGGTTTCGTCATAGGTAATACACATGTGGAATATGAAAGCCCTGTCACTTACCAGTCAGAAGCTATAGTCATGTTTAAGTTTTTCAAAAGTAGGTCAAAGTCCAAGGTCAGGGTCATAAGGTAAAAAATCATGGTACCAAAAGAAAGTTCTTGTTATAAGGAATACAAATGTGAAATATGGAACCCCTGTCACTTACCAATCAGGAGTTATTGTGAGAAAAAATGGGGGGGGGGGACAAAAGGACTAACAGATAGATACACGGACAGACTAGAAACGATATGCCCCCGAAACTACCATTCATGGACATCTCATTACAGATTATATCAATCATTTTAAAAAATAAGAGAATTCTTCACATACAAGTAATTTAAGGGGGTCTACCTAAAGGGCAGTCTTGACAACGGCCATGATTCCTTCATGCAACTCTGTGTCATACAGGGCAACTATGGTTACATTCAAATGACGTGATTTAACGTGAGGCGGGACTGCTTAAAGCCCTTGTAACACGCAAATCATTCAATTATAAAGATACCCTTGATGATAATACAATGTACATATGTTTATACTTAAACAATATCGGATATTTGGCGTTGTACTTTTTAGTTTAAATCACATCGTAGTAGACTGGTTTCTGATATCTGAATCTTAAGCGGTTGAAGTCAAATAAAAGATTAGAGATAATTGATTTTTGAAGGACTTTACTTAAAACCCAAAGCCCTCTTAGTAAAGGAACATATCCTGACAACTCAAAAATGAATAAGAGGAGCCTCCATACACGAGTAAATTCCTGACGGCTCACTTTTGAGTTAGGTCCCTTAAAACATGAGTAAATACTTGAGAGCTTACTAGTGAGTTAGATAGGGCCCCTCATACATGGGTAAATATCTGACAGCTCAGTAGTGAGTTAGATAGGGCCCCTCATACATGGGTAAATATCTGACAGCTCAGTAGTGAGTCAAAGAGGATCCAGCATACACGAGTAAATACATGGCAGCTCAATAGTGATTAAGAGAGGACACTTCATATACGAGTAAACACCTGATGGCTCAGTAGTGAGTTAAATACTACTTTACAAACGAGTAAACATCATATGGCTCAGTAGTGAGTTAAAGAGGACCCTTCACAAACGAGTAAACATCATATGGCACAGTAAAGAGTTAAAGAGGACCCTTCACAAACGAGTAAACATCATATGGCTCAGTAGTGAGTTAGAGAGGGCCCTTCACAATCGAGTAAACATCATATGGCTCAGTAGTGAGTAAGAGAGGACCCTTCACAAACGAGTAAACACCTGACGGCTCAGTAGTGAGTTAAAGAGGACCCTTCACAAACGAGTAAACACCTGATGGCTCAGTAGTGAGTTAGAGAGGGCCCTTCACAAACGAGTAAACATCATATGGCTCAGTAGTGAGTAAGAGAGGACCCTTCACAAACGAGTAAACCACCTGATGGCTCAGTAGTGAGTTAAAGAGGACCCTTCACAAACGAGTAAACATCATATTGCTCAGTAGGGAGTTAGAGAAGAACCTTCATAAACGAGTAATTTTTTGACAGCTCAGTAGTGAGTAAAGAGGACCCTTCACAAACGAGTAAACATCATATGGCTCAGTAGTGAGTTTGAGAGGACCCTTCACAATCGACTAAACATCATATGGCTCAGTAGTGAGTTAGAGAGGACCCTTCATACAGGAGTAAACATCATATGGCTCAGTAGTGAGTAAAGAGGACCCTTCATAAACGAGTAAACATCATATGACTCAGTAGTGAGTTAAAGAAGACCCTTCATAAACAAGTAAATACCTGTTGGCTCAGTGGTGAGTTAAATTGGACCCTTCCTAAACCTAAACGAGTAACATCATATAGCTCAGTAGTGAGTTAGAGAGGACCCTTCATAAACGAGTAAACATCATATGGCTCAGTAGTGAGTAAGAAAGGACCCTTCACAAACGAGTAAACATCATATGGCTCAGTAGTGAGTTAAAGAGGACCCTTCACAAACGAGTAAACATCATATGGCTCAGTAGTGAGTTAAAGTGGACCCTTCATAAACGAGTAATTTTTTGACAGCTTAGTAGTGAGTAAAGAGGATCCTTCATACACGAGTAAACATCATATGGCTCAGTAGTGAGTTAGATGGGGTCCATCATACAAGAGTAAAAACCTGACAGCTCAGTACCGAGTTAGACAGGGCCCTTCATACAACAGTAAAAACCTGACAGCTCAGTAGTGAATTAGAGGGGGTCCATCATACAAGAGTAAAAACCTGACAGCTCAGTACCGAGTAAGACAGGGCCCTTCATACAACAGTAAAAACCTGACAGCTCAGTAGTGAATCTGAGGGGGTCCATCGTACAAGAGTAAAAACCTGACAGCTTAGTATCGAGTTAGACAGGACCCTTCATACAACAGTAAAAATCTGACAGCTCAGTGGTGAATTAAAGGGGGTCCATCATACAAGAGTAAAAACCTGACAGCTCAGTACCGAGTTAGACAGGACCCTTCATACAACAGTAAAAACCTGACAGCTCAGTACCGAGTAAGACAGGACCCTTAATACAACAGTAAAAATCTGACAGCTCAGTAGTGAATTAGAGGGGGTCCATCATACAAGAGTAAAAACCTGACAGCTCAGTACCGAGTTAGACAGGACCCTTAATACAACAGTAAAAATCTGACAGCTCAGTACCGAGTTAGAGAGGACCTTTCGTACACGAGTAAGGATAACGCTTTATTATGGCAGGGTATAAATAATATCCTTTCATAGTCCCGAGAATACCATAATAATTATCAATTATCAACAGGTACTTCAGGTGACCTGGATAACATATTATTTGTATTATAACTTGTATTATATACTAGTGTCCCGATATGTAAGTCAATGAGAAAATTAAGTAATAACTGATCCTAACAAAACCGCCATAACGGTAGGGAAGATCTTCTACATGATGTACTTTGATCGCTATGCACCTGTTTCTTTCTTTGTTTTATGTAGTAGTGTGTTGTTGGGTATTGACGCTTAAATTATCATATGTTCCTGTTCTTTCTTTGTTTTATGTAGTAGTGTGTTGTTGGGTATTGACGCTTAAATTATCGTATGTTCCTGTT
>JACSZP010042891.1:0-11062 GCA_016161895.1 Pinna nobilis | reverse complement strand
ATATATATCTATATATATATATAGATATATGTATATTGATAATAATAATAAAAATTATAATCTTTGCTTTTCAGCTGTTCTTTATGAAATTTGCTGTTACATTTCGTCAGACTTATATTCTTCTAGGCATTACACGGGCACTTATTTTACATTAGCTGTTTATCTCGCTGTTAATTGTGTAGTAAACCTTGCGATCCGACCTTCATACTAGGAGCGGGATGATATTGGGCATGAATATCAATAGTCAGATAATTACAGCAATTACGTCTCCTCCTAGTCGGAGCATTTGTGGACACGAGACTGACTGAGCGTTCGATTTGAAATTAATTTAATGTTTTCTTCGAAGCGACGGAGCAAATAATTTTACAACTTCACAGCACATTATCGTGTTAAGTCAGATCTAAGTTAAACGCATCGTGGATTATAACTTGACTAGATAGCTAATGACCGAAATGCCACATTTTCGGACGATCTTAGATCAAAATTACAATAGTGATATTTAGTACTTGATCCATTACGGACAGCGTCGGTTTACTGAAATAATACTATACTTATGTACTAGTAAATTGGTAGGGTAAAATTGATATAAGTATGAACAGAGATATATGTATGTCTCTGGTATGAACCATTTACATTTGTGAGGTTTTTTTTTGTATTGTTTTTGATTGTCTGTTTTGTTTTGTATTGTTTTTTTTTTTTTTGTTTTCTTTTTTTGTTTTTTTTGGTTTTTTTTTTGTTTCTGTTTTTTTGTTTTTTGTTTTTTTTTTTACTAATTTACGATTTTCTGGGGAAAGTTTGGGTTTACCTACCCAATCTCTTTGGTTCTAGTGTTATGTTTTTTAAAAAAAGATATTCAGTGTCCAAGAAATAAGAAGTATGAATAGGCAGAAATGTTTACGATCCTACTGAAGGTTTCTGATGTGTTTATCAAAATTGTGTTTTTTATACAAAAAAAAAAAAAAGAAGAATTTTTAGAGACAGGGTATGTGCTTAAAACTGAAAAGATTTTGATACATCGAACTAATCAATGCAAATCAAAAATTTGAATTTTTAAATCACATTTCTACCGCTAAGCTAAACGTCTGCATGATGAATAAATTACAGATAATTGATATTATGCATGGCACATGAATCGCTCTTGCGATATTGACACCCGCACTGTACACAGTATACCCATCACAAATAACTCCATCACCCATGGGTAGACATGATATCTTTTGACCGATGACACTTTACATCTTCAAATGAGTACACTCGGAGTATCTCAAGAGAAAAGGTGTTGTAGCAACAATGAATTGTTGTCCTAAGAAATGGTGTAAATGCATGTAATAGGTTATTTCTTATCAAGCTATATATGTTTTCAAAGAACGAACATTTTCATTATCACATTGGAAAAGTATATAGAGAAAAGTAAAATAATAATGTGATTTTTTTGGACAACGTACCTTTTTCAACACAGACTGTCTGAATTTTTCGAATGATAATTTTCTGTGTCCCTTTTATTACTGCTTGTATGGGGTAAATGCTCGAATCCAACTAAAGGTAATATATAGGCCACTCCAATAGCGAATAGATTTTCGTTCTATAGATCTGATTTAAAGTTATATTGTGCTACCAATATGGTATTATAACACATAAAACTATTTTCTGTACAATGAGACGGGGTGTTCCTTGATAATAGTATGGGGTGTTCCCAGTATGTCATAACTTTACATCGTATTGCCATTAATTGTACGAACTTTGTTTTGTTTTATGGTCCGGTCTATAAAGTTAACATGCTTCGACTCTCTCCATGGATAGCACCTTACCACAGAGATCAAATTAAAGGACTTGATAAATACTTAAATACTTTATTTGTTGGGTTCTCTGAGCTACATCAAAAGGAAAAAGAGTCTCTTAAACTTTTTACTAGAATTTCATATCTAGTAAACATAATAAAATCGAACATTAGCCACAATTCAAGGGTTTTGCCCTAACTTTAAATCGTCTACGATTTAAGAAAACTTGAGTTTTATTGTTTTGTCTTAAAAACGTTCTGTTAGCATAAGAGATAACCCTAGCTATGCATGGTAGCAAAGCAAATTGGAAACCTTAAAAAAGGTATATCATGTACAATAGTGGTTCTAGAAAAGGTACCGATAAACAATATTCTAGAGCAGGTTTTCCTGAATGAAATCTGCCGCTCTATTGTTTTTCTTTTTGAATAAGATGGAATATCTCTCCACCCTATATTTTACCTTAAGATACATACTCTTTATCTGAAATTTACACCTTGTTTTTTCGTCTTAAATCAAGAGGTGGGGAGACGAAATAATTACATCATTTTCTCTCTGTGTCCTGCAAAGTATATGTGTCATGAGAAATGGAAAGATTTATCTCGCTCTTAGAAGAAAATAATTGCACAAAACCGGTGGACGCATTCGTCTTGCAAGATCCTAAAACATTGAGAACACACCTGCATCCGTAGTAAATGTAGGAAAATAACAGGCTATCTAAGACTACCTGTGTTTCACTTCAATTTCAGTCTCACCTTAGGTGAAACATGGTATCGAATTTACAAAAGATTTCGCCCCGTTTTCATAGATTCCCAACCGCGATAAATGATTACCCTCGATCAGAGATAAAATGGAACGGCGAAACACATGAACGACGTGTAGTTCTTCTGTTGACGGCCTGTGGGCTAACCAATCTATAAACTTCCAATATAACCGCTGACCTAAATTAGCCAATAGTCAAATGCCTTGTCAGTGACCTTACTTGCCCCCGAGATGTTTTTATCATTTATAAGTCACTAATATTCTGGAATATTTATCCATCATATTTCAAGTATAACAAATATAACTTGTGACAGGAACAAACACCTAAAAAAGAATGATACATCGGCATGAAATGGTGTGGTTTATTTTGTGTTTTTTAAAGAGAAAAAGAATAAAATGATTAATATTTTATACACATATGTACATAATGAATTATTTTGATTATTATTTTGATTATTATTATTATTATCATTATTGTTATTACTATTATTATTATTATTATCATCATTTTTATTATTATTATTATTATTATTATTTTGATTATTATTATTATTATTATTATTATTATTATTATTATTATTATAATATAACCTTCATCATTACTATTGCAGTTGTTGGGCAATAAAGACAATTCTTATCTCTATTATATTTTTTTTTTACCTTGGGCCTTCTTACTGTCTCCATATTCGTCAGGTCAATGATTTTTGCTCTTCGTCGAAGCGTTGTGATTTTTCAGGATAGACCATACAAACCAGGAGATAAACCGAACCCGGATATCGATAACAGTGGGAAAAATCGAATAAAATCTCTATACGTTCTAGTTTGCTTTTTATCGTGTTTAGAGAGATAAAGGAAAGGGAGGTTGACGGAGGAATCAATCCAACCTAAACATCGATGACAGAGTTATATAGCCTGTGGACATGTCAATGTGTGTAGTATACCTGTTAATGTGAAGAATACCTGTAGATCTATATCTAGTAATGACCATATCACAGTTACTGATATGTTATTAGTATTACCAACACTTGTGTCTATCCCAGCACATCTACACATTATATACATGTATATATATCCGCGATTGCTTTAATTTAATATTTCAGTTGTTGTAGTTTGTAGTGTTTCTGAAATTGTAAGACATCGATGACCGAGTTGTGAAATCACTCTGATCCATTAATGTATATTTGTATTGCTTTTCATCATTTCCTGTAATATGCGCTGTATGAACTTCTCTCTCTCTCTCTCTCTCTCTCTCTCTCTCTCTCTCTCTCTCTCTCTCTTAATATTATCCATCTCTCTCTTTCTCTCTCTCTCTTAATATCATCCAAAAAATTACTGATCTGGAGTAAAATGAGTAGAAAATGTCAAGTTACAAACGACGTCTTCATTAGTTTAACTAGCAAAGGTTGTTTAAGGTCAGTGAAAATGGGTCCAGCCAATAACACGACTGTAACCATTACCACAATAAGCGAGTAAACTTTTATCACTACACAAACTGATTTATGGCAACGCAAACTTTCTATTAAAAACAAAAAGTAAATTTTACTCGGCGACAGTTCGAGTAACGTACTAGGATATAATTTGTTTATAAACCTTGATTACATAAGGCTCAAGTGATTTTTGGTAGTTTCAATGGATTATATAATTTTAACGACATGTTACTAAATTTTACAGTTTCTACTTCAATAATAAAGGGACCGGTTCAATCTGTATGTGTATATTTGTTAAATCCATCCTAAAAATAAGATAAATATATAATAGATTTAGATAAAAAAGAATTTAGAAAAATCATGTAAAACTACAGAATAGTGTTTAATTCCAGTTCATCAACAGGTTCGAATATTAGCGGTTTAAACACTTGTAAGAACAATTTTTGTCGAACTCGATCGAATTTAACATCATTCAGATGAAATAAGTGTGAAGTTTTAAACCCACTGTACGTGAAATTGTATACCTTTATGTACTGAAGTGTCTCGTTTCTGTTGGTCGGTTTACTTTTTACAAATGCATCACCGAGGGATGGCAACGCTTTGTCGCCTACCTTGTCACTTGAAACTCAACAATAACCACAGACGAGGTGATACGGGGTTCTGCATGAACGTCTTCTGAGCATACAGAGAGAAAATACCCAAGTAGACATTTAACATATACATTATATTCGTGTAGGTAAAAGTTATAGATGTATCTATCTATCACCAAACTATCACTAAATGTGTAAATGTTATTTTGTTTACCTATCTTTAATTATAACCCCACCCTCCTAGCCTATCCCTTACAAACATTATCTATATCAATCTTAATATGTTGTGTTCTGTATATGAATATTTTTTCTAATGAAAAAAAAACTTCCGAAATTTCACCCTAAGGTTATCAAGTTGAATTTCGATACTACAATGTATTAGATGTTATTTTAAAAGTTTTTCTTTTGCACATGCTCCCCTTTTATCTCGAGGGATACATCAGCGTCATCTGGTGGCTTAAGGTGCAGGATGTTAAGTTTGAGCAGCGAGGGTTCTTTAGCGTGTCGACACTTACAGTGACAGAGTACCTCGAAAAAAGTACACATTTATTTGATTCAAATGAACCCTTCATCATTTTTCATTTTCCGTGTGAGAATTGCGATTGACTTCGTGATATATTCTATTAGAAATACTAACAAAGAGCTTGTGTATGGTGGACAAAGCAAAATCTGTGGATACAGTCAAAGTGAATTCGTGTATGATTTATATAAAAGCACTCCAAGAAGTATTAAACTATTGAATTGTGTACTGGAAATATGCATGATGTAATACATTTAACATTTATATGTAATTAACATGTATCTCTCTCAAAATTTGACAAGAACAGTGAGTTCAGAACCAAGTTTGAGCTTGAGAATTTTTTATGATTTCGGGCTCGGGATGTAAGAACACGGTTTCAGGCAGTTCATATTTTTTGCCGGTAATAGTAAATTAATTGGTTTAATTAAGTTTTCAATTGCATTACTTATTCCACGCGTTAGCGATATCAAAAACCTAAATAACACTAGTAAATCATAAAGCCAACTAAGGATGCATTAATTTTCAAAGAGAGTGTTCGTGAATTTAGCGATATGGCCACCTTTTTCCAATCTGCTCAGAAAATCTTTTACGAAAACGTAACAGTTAAAATTTCAAAATATGGAGATACGGAATTCAACTATTTTTGAAAAAGGCGTTTTAGTTGAGAAAAATTATTAAATTTCGACATTTACAAATAGGGTATTGATTGGTAGTGCAGGTATACAATTACAGAAAGAGACATACTTATATTATTTATTTACCTGTGTATTTATATTTTATAATTTATTTATTAATATTGATGTTAGTTATTATCCAGGTATTTCTTAGACAATAAACCTCGTTCTGAATATGGACAATTCAAAGTCAAAATTGAAAACGAAATATGCATTAGCCAAGGAACGTTCCGATGTCAACATGCATAAGTTCGTGTATCATCAGTCGTTCAAGTGAAATATTTTGGAGACAGGCACATGTTTTGGGGAAAATCAAGATTTTACCCTAAATTCCGAAATAAAATTTCGAGAAAATTAAAAACCTTTTCTGAAAGTTTAGATTCATTGTATTTTAGCATAGGCTCCTAGTGACACTTTCATATGTTGACCACATCTCATACAATGATACTGTCCTACGACACATGTGTAATTTATTTGGAAGAATTTATTATTTGCACTATAGTAAATGGTAAGTTCTTCTAAATAAATTACACATATGTCCTAGGACAATACTCTTTAAAGCTGCATTTCACACATTACAATTTATAAAAGTAGAATAATTCGACTTCGTGATTTTAGTTTCAAAACATTAAAAGATATTTGGTCTGTTCAGACCAACAATGCTCAAATGAAAATGAGTTTGGTAAGCCTTAAATTCAGGATTAACTTCGAAAGCACAAATGTATGAGGGCAAACATTGTTCGCCTATTTTAAAAACTACATTGATTAATCAACAAATGTATCAGTTACTATTGCTTTGAAATTAATATCTGATATTCTACATGTAGATTACTGAGTTAGTCCCTGTCAAGTCAACTTTTTCACTTCATTATACTTCTAGTAAAGAAAGAAATTTAGAAATATTTATTTATTGCTCAAATATACAAGAAAATAAACCAAAGCAAGGGAGGCCACATGTTTGAATTGTCCTATACTCATTTTAATTTCCTCAATTGTCCTTTACTAATTTTTGATTTCTTCAAAGTTAAAAATCAGTAAAGTATAGCATAAATAGAAAATTAATAATATATCAATATCACTAATTAATTAAGGAACTTAGCATCAGTTTTGGCACTTCTGATATTTACTGTTCAATTCTCACTTAGACGACCATCCTCTCTGTTAATCTACTTTCTCAATAACAAATTTTGCAATGGTGAGAAATATTTAAACTGTTACTTATTCCTTATCTTTGTTCTTCATGCTCAGTTTAACAGGCGACACATAGGACATTATTTTACCACATAACACATGAGTTTTGGGGAAATATGATGAATGATATTGTACGGTAACCAGTTAAGCTTATCTGTTACAAGTACAATTAGTATGAGGTATAGTTTTAAATATCTGTGTAATTGGGGTCCCTGTTTTATAAATACACAAACAGGTAAGTGGTTTGTAGTATGGCATATCTCCCGCTGATAGTATGTAATACCATGAACACTCTTCCTTTCATTTTTCGCATATGACTCTGTTTCCATGGTTATGTTATTCTAGAATCAAATTAAAATAAAAAATAGTGTAATTCTATACTCAAATCATATCCACAGAAAATCTGGAGCGAAATTGGAAACTCGTTATAAAAAGGAAGTCAAATGTAAGAATTCAATTGTACAAAATATTTATTTTACTGGAAAAATTCCCCACCTGACAAAACACGTTTAAATAGTAACAAAAATCACAAAGGCATACGCTGAGTTCATAAACTTAACGCTTTTATTTATGTTCTGTCAATTATAGTATATGACAAACTGCAACAAGTGGGATAAAATAATAGTAATAAAATTAATATACAGGATTCTAGTAGTCTGTGCTGCACTGTACGGAATGCTTGAAAATAATATTAATAAAAAAAACTTGAGAGGCAAAATTGATGGTTTTAGATTTCATAAACTGGAATGAAAATAAATAAAACCTTTCAAGGCTTCAATGAAGACTAAACACTGCATATCACACGCAATTAGAAAATGGGGGTATTTCTTGAAACTATAAAACAACTTGTCAGCAGTCACTATGCCGGGTATGGCATCTTAATTTGAGAAAAGAAAACATTTAAATATAAAATAACTGGAATGATACATAGCCACGCAAACTTTAAAACTGGAATATCATGAAATAATGTATAAAAATATAATCACAAACTATTGCTGTCCGTAGAACTCAAAGTATGTCTTTATAAGGTATTTTTCATTTCATCAACTAGGTTTGTCCGAATTTTCAACTCAGACTAAATTAAATACACAATAAATTAATCAAATTTACAAAAAGGAGAATGTAAGAAAATGGGAAGAAAAATTCTTACCGAGTTTTAATTCCTTGACAACCACCTCGACTGTCATTTGGAATAAAAATCAATTTCAAAAATTGTCCATTTCTCGTCTGTGTTTTACACTCCTGTACATATGTTATTTCTAGATCCACTCCACGTTTTACGGGTGTTATAAATAGATTTTTATCTTTGGCAATGAACGTGACTTTAAGTTCCAAAAGAAAATCTTCGCTGTAGAAGCTATGTCAACTTTTAAACAATTCTAATCAAATAAAACCGATCACATGTTAAAAACCACCGTTCGCAAATAATTAAATAATCCCAATTTACTAAATAGAGTTTGTCAACATACAAGGCCTTAAATCAAGTTTCTTTTCCGGGTGTCCTTAAAAAGATATTCTTTAAATCTACCGAAACATGTAAACTTAGTTTTAACATTTAAAAAAAGTACCAAACGTTTATATAAGCACAAATTCTCCCTACAAACACACACTGGAAATTTTGAATTTTATATTGAAAGTTGAAAAGATGTAATGAATTCATTTTATCATTATGAACCACTTGTAAGTTGTTTTTTTACCCTGGGCACAAATGAAAGATGTATACTGCCCGTTCTCAAGCTTCGCACTGTCAATTGAACTAGTCATTATACAGTTATTAGTTTTCGTGTGTTTCAATATAGTTCCTTGGCACTTCAACATTCTACTGAAAATTCAAAAAGTTTGATAAACGTATAATTGTAAAACAAACCACACCAGTACCTCGAGCATCTTACTCCGGCGAACTTCCCGCGTTGTGATTTTTGTGTTCAAATTTATGGAAATCCCTGAATTTGGTATTAATAACACATCAATTTCACCACAAACATCCATCATATGGTCATTTTATGCTGTCGGATATCGCCTCTTCATGAGCTATAACACGTCCATCAACACATGAGTAGAAACCGTCAAAACATCAGTTTCTGACCGCATTGCAACACCAGAGTGGTCATCGTAGGTTTCATTATGGTCATTTTATGTCAGTGTTCACACCAGAAATCTTTTGCCTTTTTATCCGGAATATTTCAGGACAAGGTTCAAAAGATCACGACTACTGGACTGTCGGTGTATGGGATGTACACAACGCAAGTGAAGGCTGACGGCGAGTATTACATCCGTAAAATCCGGACATTAAAATTCTAGTCAGTGTGTAGGCGAATGATTTTGTGTATTATAATGGTGATGAGCCTGTGGCTGCTGACTATGGGCATTTAGTAACTGTCCTACAGAATGGTAGTTTTGTGACATTAGAGATTGAGAAGATGTCACTGCCATATTTAATCCTGCATGTTCGGAGCCAGTCATATTTTTGCCTCCTCTACTGGAAAGGGGGCTGTCTGCACGTGAGTTGCCATCTTCACCCTCCTGCATTAAAATCTCCCCATTAGGTCCCAGGGGACCAGGGGGAGTCATTCGTTTTTCTTTCTGTCGTCTGTTACAGAACCATACCCGCACAACTTCTTTTTCTAGCTGCAGTTGGTCCGCAAGTTGAGCAATTTCCTGCGCAGCAGGCTTTGGCTGTTTTAGAAAATGGTTCTCTAAAGCGCCTTTCACAGTAACTTCTATGCTTGTACGCTTTTTGCGTTTTCGGCCTTGTGCTGCAATTTTGTCTATACTTGTCGAGGAACCTGTGGTAGAGTCAGCTTCCTCTAACCATTTCTGCAGTAAAGGTTTTAGTTTGCACATATTTTTAAAACTAAGCTGTAGAGCTTCAAAACGACAAATAGTAGTCTGACTAAATACATTACCATACAATGTCCCGAGTGCTAGTCCCACATCTGCTTGAGTAAACCCTAATTTGATTCTCCTTTGCTTAAACTGTTTTGCAAATATCTCAAGATCGTCGGAGGACGGGGTATCATCATCAGACGGATGTTGTTGATCTAAATCATGTTCCGGGTCCCGCATAGCTGGGTGGACCTGGTGGGGCGATATCATTCCGTTTAACGGTACTCCGTACCCGGGGTGCTGCAACTGTCCCCCACCATTTAAATGTCCCGTAGTAAGTTGGGTATGCCAGCTATGTGGCGCGTGTAATTGTTGTGGTGCTCGGTGGTGTAATGTGGCCTGGTGGCCTAAATCTCCATTTCCCTGATTCGGTTTAATGTCCCTCATATCCCGCATGTCTCGCATGCTCATGTCCACTCTCATATCGTGAAGTTGAGGCATTCCTGTATTCCAGGTATCACTAGTTGGAATCCCCCAATGATTATTGGGGTGACTCAAATGGTGTCCATTTTGCACCTGTGGAGGCATATATTTCATTTCCTGCAAGTCCGTACGATGAATATATTGTGGTTGTTGAGAAACAGCACACTGCATTCCGTGTATAGGGTCCGGTATAGCTGTATTAAGCGACGGTGGTGTGCTAGATAGATACAGTCCTGCACTAGTCGCCATCATCAAAATTCAGGTCTTGTTGTTGTTAATCAACATTAACTTGTGTAAGAAGTAGTTTAACATAAGTTTAAACTGATCTGACTTGCAAAAACGCCCTCACTCTTTGCCATACCTTATTGGTAATGCATATAAACAGAGCATTTCTTTACTTTACTGGGAGTAATAATATGATAGGTTGACTGCTGTCACCGCAAGTCCACAGCGATTGGTCCAAACTAAAATGATTGACAACAGATGCGCTAATAAATTACGCCGTGTCATTCTCCGCGGATGCCGATTGGCCGTAAGTAATACACAGTGGTTGTCCCAGTGACTCGAGAGTGGCCAAATCATGTGCGTTATAATAATTAAATTGTCTCAAAACAAATATTTTCTTTTGTTTGCTTTCTAACATAAATAAAGTAGAACAAACGAAATTAGAGCTTCTTCAGGTCTGGGCGATATTTGACAAATACACAGGCACATTATGGAGTGTACCCGGTATCTTCTCTTTAAATTGCAATAAGCGAAATGCTTGAACTTACATGTGTAGATTCCTGTATAATAAAAAGGTAGATGTATATAT
>JACSZP010042880.1:0-13395 GCA_016161895.1 Pinna nobilis | reverse complement strand
AATGTGACTGTCACAGTTCACAACGACACAACTTCACAAGTACAAGTGTCAAAAACTTTTGAAACCAGTACCGGTTATCAGGCCTAAACATTACAATATCGTTATGAATTGACAGAATAAAACGAAACATCAACAGTTTACATTCATTCCCGTTGTAAATAATCAGTCAGTAATCAAACAATCAGGTCAAGCTGGAAATGAATAAATGGTATTAAAATGTAGATCTGTCTTTTATCTTGATTTATTGGTACATTATAACTGACCACTTGGACTTGTAAAGGTCAGGGGTCAAGAAACGTATGTGCATAACTCGCCCCATGACGACAATGCAATATTGGCTGTCGCGCACTCATAAAAGGTGCAAATTAATTATTTTTGGTTAATTAGGCCAGATTTGACATATAATTATCAAATCTTACACTCCAAGGATGGATTATGTGAAGTTATAGACATATTGGAGCATTTATAAGGAAAATATGGTCATTTATAGGTGTGCATAGTGTATTTCCTATGGGGAAGCATTAACACACATAAAAGTTGCTAATTAATATTTTTTGTTAATTAGGCCAGATTTGATATGTGATTATTCATTCTTACACTCTAAGGATGGATTATGTGAGATTACAGACATTTTGGAGCATTTTTAAAGAAAATATGGTCATTTATAGGTGTGCATAGTGTATTTCCTATGACGACTCAGGATAAATATAACAACATGTACAATTGGTCAGTACTCAGTCAATGGTCAAGCTAGAGAAGTGTAAATGGTATTAAAATTAACATCTATCCTTTATCTTAATTTACAGATATGTTTGTTCCTATACCAAAAAAAGCATTAAAAAGTAACTACATTTGGAGACTCAAAAGGTACAGAAAAGTTTTATCTTTTTTGTACAACTTTGGGACTTTTTCTCTGCAAAGTTACAAAAAAGTTTCTTTGCATTATCAAAAAGTTACAACTTTTCAAAATGATAACTAAAGTATAACTTCATTTTAAGGTTTTTATTCCAATTGAATACATACAGACATGTAAGTTACATAAAAGTTATAACTCACTGGAACTGAGTTACAGAAAAGTTACACCTCTTTTGATAACAAAAAAATACACTTCAAGATAAAAAGACAGAGTAATCATTGAGTTACTAAAAAGTTACGCTTTTTTAGATAAAAGAACAGTTACACTTCAAGACATATAGAGTTACTTAAAAGTTATGCCTCTTTTATGAAAACAGAAATTTACACATGTTATAGATGGCACAGAGTTACTAAAAAGTAACGCCTTTTTGATGAAAAAAGTTATACATTCAAAAACATTGAGTTACTGAAAAGTTATGCCTCGTTTTACGATAACAGAAAGTTACATTTGTACAAGATTGCACTGAGTTACTAAAAAGTTATGCCTTTTTTATGAAGAAAAGTTATACATTCAAAAACATTGAGTTACTAAAAAGTTATGCCTCATTTATGATTACATAAAGTTACTAAAAAGTTATGCTTTTTTGATGGAGGAAAAGTTATAAATTCAAAAACATTGAGTTACTAAAAAGTTATGCCTCATTTATGATTACATAAAGTTACTAAAAAGTTATGCTTTTTTGATGGAGGAAAAGTTATAAATTCAAAAACATTGGGTTACTAAAAAGTTATGCCTTTGTGTTAAAGAAAAGTTATACATTCAAAAATATTGAGTTACTAAAAAGTTATGCCGCATTTATGATTACATAAAGTAACTTAAAAGTTATGCTTTTTTGATGGAGGAAAAGTTATGAATTCAAAAACATTGGGTTACTAAAAAGTTATGCCTTTATGTTGAAAGAAAAGTTACTAAAAAATTATGCCTTTGTAACATTGAGTTACTAAAAAGTTACACAGAAATTCAAATTTGGGGATAAAAACAAAATTGAACAAAAGGTATATTCTGTGAAATTTGTGTTTAAATGAGTTTCTTTTTTTCAAATATAATGCATGATTTACATGTATATTTGTTGCTGAAATCTGACTGAATCTTTCTCAGGGCACGTGACACAATTTACAAGAAATTTAGTCCACCAGGAATGTATTACATAAAAATCAAATCATTATAAATGAATAAATGCTAAAAAACCTTAACAAATATATATTCTTTTTGAAATCTTACAGCACTAATGTTTATGAAATAATCAGCATAATTAATCAAAATAATTATTTTTTGTAATTATCTTAATGCTTTATCAACTTCATAAGTAAAGTTGCATGGGTTATTTTTGTAATTCATGACTTCATGACCATTGCTAGTGATATTAACTATTTATTCATTCTAATGATTTGCCTTGCGATCATTATAGAAATTTCTTGGTGGCCTGAAGTCAAGCTTTTTACATACCATATACTCATGAAAAAAGGTTATACTCCTAGCTTGCCATATTATCCAAACCGAACACCGACTTACATAACTACTTAATTGACTGAGCCATATCTGCAGTTGTGAAAATAATCCCTCCCTCCATGCCAAAAAAAATTAGGGTTATGCTGTTGTGCTTGCAAATGATGAAATAAATTTTATTAGAATAACATAAAATCAAAGGACTGTGTTGGCTTCATAGTTATCTTTTTCGCATTCTGATTGTCAGATGGAATGCTCGCTTTTGACATGACAGCTAAATGTGGAAGACTTCCAGGAGCAATTAAATGTGGAAGACTTCCAGGAGCAATCAAATGTGGAAGACTTCCAGGAGCAATTAAATGTGGAAGATTTCCAGGAGCAATCAAATGTGGAAGATTTCCAGGAGCAATTAAATGTGGAAGACTTCCAGGAGCAATCAAATGTGGAAGACTTCCAGGAGCAATTAAATGTGGAAGATTTCCAGGAGCAATTAAATGTGGAAGACTTCCAGGAGCAATTAAATGTGGAAGACTTCCAGGAGCAATTAAATGTGGAAGACTTCCAGGAGCAATCAAATGTGGAAGACTTCCAGGAGCAATTAAATGTGGAAGACTTCCAGGAGCAATCAAATGTGGAAGATTTCCAGGAGCAATCAAATGTGGAAGATTTCCAGGAGCAATTAAATGTGGAAGACTTCCAGGAGCAATCAAATGTGGAAGATTTCCAGGAGCAATTAAATGTGGAAGATTTGACAAATGGGGATAGACAGACACAGGTAAACCTGATTCAATTCTAACTTCAGCCCAATGCATAAGAAAATATGCAGCAAGGTTTATTAAAAAACACAACGCTGGGATGTGATACCCAAATGTTGGTTGCTACTGTCTCATCCAGAGGATGGGAAAAGCTGTCATGTCAAAAGCGAGCATTCCATCTGACAATCAGAATGCGAAAAAGATAACTATGAAGCCAACACAGTCCTTTGATTTTATGTTATTCTAATAAAATTTATTTCATCATTTGCAAGCACAACAGCATAACCCTAAATTTTTTTGGCATGGAGGGAGGGATTATTTTCACAACTGCAGATATGGCTCAGTCAATTAAGTAGTTATGTAAGTCGATGTTCGGTTTGGATAATATGGCAAGCTAGGAGTATAACCTTTTTTCATGAGTATATGGTACTATTATTTCGCTTTCATTATCAAATAATGAATGCAATAATAATGATATTTTATAAACACAATGAGACATCAGTATTATGTAAGACATCCTAGTGGTTTTTGGCAAGAAAGGCTCAAGTCCCCTTGTTTTTAGAATTAAGACACTTAGTAATTTGAACGTACTTATATCTTTGCTCTTTACATTAGTACAGAGAAGTAAAACTTAATGGAGTAAATAGTTAAAAAAAATAGCGTACAAATATATTCATGTTATATATTAATACACATTCATTGTCTTGAGGACTACAAATTTCACAATTAATTTCTTTTTCAAAAATTACAGATTATACCCTTCATTATAACAGATCAAAAGAATGATTTTCAAATAAATACAGTAGTAATAACAACTCAAAAGACAAAAAAAGATGTCGAGTTATACCCTATGGAGGGTCTATTCTTGGTTTCATATTATCAAATACATTTTCTGCTATTATGAAGTGAAATTAATTTTTTGGAAAACAAACAACAGACTATTAAATATGTAAGAATTATAACTGACGCAGTGGCTAGTAGATATCTTGGAATATTTTCTGACATGTTCCACATTCCATGAAATTTTGATTTATTTTGGTCAGATACATTAAAAATATATGTATCTGTAAAATAAGGCTAGTTACCTTTACCTATCAATAAGAAACATTAGAAATATATGTATTGGTATTCATAAGACAAGGTTAGTTACCTTTAGCTATCAATAATAGTTTGCCTATGTTTCAAAAAACAGAGACAGACAAATCAAAACAACAACAACAAAAAACAACAATGACAAAAAGCAAAACCACATGCCTTTGTAATCTCTTATTACAAGAGCATAAAAAAGGTATTGCCAATATTATAAAACATTGTACATGTAACTTTTTTACTAAAAAATTTAACACAGTAATGAAAGCTGTTTTATTCTTATCAAACTCCCACAAAATGTATCAATAAAATACCCCAGAAAATTTCATAGCATTTGGTTGAATTTGTCTCAGAAAAAATCCCAGAATGACCTGAAAAATATGGCATGTATGAATTTGGTAAAAGGTTATAGATTGGAAGTTTTTCCTAATGGTGCTCGAAATATTGTCATTGTTAAAAGCTAACTTGTCATCCAGGACTAAGCATCATATTTTGCCTTTTTCAGCAGCCGGAATCAAGAATACCAAACAATGACATTCCTCTTAAACAAGGACAGAAAGAGGTGAGTCAAATTAAATGTGCTGTTAATGTTATATAATGACCAACTCAATAATCTTTATTTACAAGGAATTTTGGCTATTTACAAGGAACTGTGGCTGTATGAAACAAATAGGTACACATTTGGCCTATGCCTGGCACTTAATCGCAATTGCTCAACAAGGGTTCTTCAGTGTGCGAGCACATGCTGTGACATTGAACATAAGGTTTTTGTCTCATCCAAAAGGCAAGAAAATCCAGACAGCTCTGCTGAAAAGATAAGAACCCATCATGAATTTATATGGGGGCAAACAAAAAGAGCCATGACAGCTCTCATTCTAAACAAATGTTCAACATTCAATAACCTTACAAACAATGTCACTATCTACTTGATGGTGAAAACTAAATCTAAGTATGCACTAAATAACTAATATCAATTTTGTTAAATCTAATTGTAATTAGAGACAGTGAAATAAAAACTGAACAAATTATGCTTGCTACATAATTGATAGCCCTCATTATTTTATTGAAACACTCAAAATATACTTTTTTTTTTACTTTGCTTTTCTTGCAAACTGGAAGTACATGTACAAAATACACACAGTTGGTGTGGCAGTGGCTCCAGTTTGGCAGGAAAGTTTGAGATGTTGACTGGTCAATCAATTTCTCTTCATTAATTATAAAAATTCAGAAACTCAGAATAATCCTGGTATTTCTAAATAGGTGATCAGTATCAAATGTAAAATATGATCACAATTGTTATGTTGTAATACAAAATTGGCAATGTGCAAAATTTTTCTGTAAAAATGTATTATTAGACTGATAATAAGGCTTCTCAAAACATGCTCTTGTCAAAAATATTTATTTAAGGCTAAAAGAACTGAAATAGATTTGGCTTAATTTCCACAGAAAAGCCATCTACCTTTTTTCAAACATTTTCTTTCTTTATTCAACATTCAAAATAGATCTGATTTGTATTTATTTCATCTCAAGTTAAGGCAAAAACCTACAGTAATGTTTTTTGGGGCTGCTGACAATTGGATATCAATGAATCAAGCAAACAATTATCTACGCTATATTAATATGAAGTTATCAAAAAAAATCATTCATTAGCAAACATAAAAAGTCTAACCTGTAAGAAATGTAATGAGATTATCCAAAGGGAGATCCAAAAAGGTCACATTTGACATGTACAATGTAGTCTCTTGATTCAAGAGCAGATTTATAAATAGGAAAACACTTTTTACAGGGGTTCAAAATTCCCCATGTTACATATCACTTAACGTGATTAATTCAGGTTCAACTTTACATTTAGAAATACCCGAGGTCCAAGTGGCATGTCTCATCTACATTCATTTTATGTCACCGAGTCTGTATAACTTATTCACAATATTCAGTATGGATTTAGGAATTCATCAATTGGACTTGCCAAAAATTAACTCCCAAAGTCCTGGACTTGAATTGAATATCTAGAAATTTGAACCCCTGATTTAGATCACATTAAGCTGGTAGTCCTGTAATTAAGTGCGTCACTAAGGCAGGTTATAATGTATATATTGAAAAATTAGGAAACCTTATTTCAAAGTTATGTATTCATCATTTCAGGGACTAAATGGACGCAAAATTAATGTTCAACATGAGGGCTTTGACATCGTCTACGTTCACTTTAATCCACACTAATTCAAAATACAGTTCCAAATGTTCCAACTCTGTTAGCATGATACATGTGTGTTGACACTGGCTAGGATGATTAACTGTACATCCATTGCATTGTTCTATGATAACATCCCCAAACTCATTGAGAATTTCACGAGCATACAAGTTATATGATAAAAGTAACTGTCGTTTATATGCTATATTCTGCGGTTCATCAATGACAAGTTCCATATTGAAACCTTAGTACATGTATTGAAATATTTAGAATCACTCTCTACAAATATATATATATATGTATATTACTACGAAAAAATGATAAGAATCACAAATATTTATCTACGAGATAGCAATGATAAAATTCTATGAGTAAAACAAAATGCTTTTTGTTTTCTGATTGTTCCAATAGTTGTCTCGCAAGATCATGTTGTCCTGCCATGCCTAACGCAGTGCAAAATATAGTAAATGCGAAAGGTCCGCGTCGAGGAATCATTTCAAGGAGCTTTCTAGATTTGTCAAACGTTGTTTTCTGAGCGAGAATTATTTCTTCCATTTCTCTGGTAAGGACACCTTCTTGAAACAAAAAGTTTGTTACAGTTTCAACTGGCATCTCTTGAACTTGTCTGCTATAATTTTGACGAATTGCTTCTCGGTGAAAAGTCTCCATAGTAGTAGTTAGGGTATATGCTTCTTTTTCAACTTCTTTGGCAGAAATGATTTTCCTTTAACCGAGAGATATAGTTTTATACTGATAATGATACCATTCGGAGAATTCTTGAATAAACATCATACATTCTTGCTATTCAGTTGAGTAGTTTCTTATCCAGTTTTTTATCACTATAATTGTCAATTGTTACATGAGCTGTGCAGCTTTATTTTGTTATTGATTGACAGAATACATTTCTCAAAAGTAATAAATCCTTAGCATTTAAAGGTCTAGCCAATCCCTTACACAACATTAAAGTTAAAAGGTCTGGCAATTTTGTGTAAAATAGTGAGATGGCTAATATGACAATCGAATTATAGGAATACTGAATATATAAATCCACTATTAGGACAGGAATGGCGTGAGACATCTGTTATTTAATGAATGACAAATATGTTAGCAAAATTATCTGGTGTTAAAGAATGTAGAAAACCGTGATTATAGGAATGCACCATATCATGATTACAGGAATGCAACCTTTTTTTTGTCCTGTAGGCCCTATTTGTATACTACTAAGGGCAACTCAGTTAGTCCAAAACTTGAAAAATATTACAAGACAAAATAATGACCTATACTTTAACATTTATAGACCAATATGACTTTTTAATCTTTGTCATAATAATGTGTAAAAATAAGTTAAATTTGTTTTCTAAATGCTTTCATGATAAGTACATAGTTTTTGTTTGTGCAATGCTTTACGCAAATTGAATTGTAACTGCTTGTTGTTTTTTCCAAATTTTTGTAGCTAATATCAGGCCACAAAATAAGAAATTTCGCCGTAACCCATTCACAGGTTACGCAAAAATGGTGGATCGTAACCCACAGATTACGACACAGAGGTAAGATTGCAAATTATGATATACACTTGATATGAGGCGTCAAAAACATAACTATTTCAGAACAAATGACAGGCCCTTTTCTATCAATGTTGGGATATGCCATTGGCAACAGAATAAAGGATGCAACGGACACTGCCAAGTCTGCATCATACCCTGATCTACACCTGGGGATTGAAAAAGAGGGACGTTTGAGAGCAATACCCGAATCCTAACCAAGCTGAGCCCTTCTCAATGTTACTAAACAAAGAGGTAGGACGAAATTTTCGCATTTGAATACCGAATCGAGTTTCTGCCGAAATGCCCCGTTTGCACCAATTACGCAACTTTTGATACATTGGGAAAAACGTAATCTTTAACTTAATTGATAAGAACATCATCAGAATGTACCATTTGGTACATTTTTCTGATATCACCTCGGGTACGGAAGGGTATGACCCACAGAGTTATGTTGATGTATACAATGTAGTGTGCGGTATTGTCCCATAGAGATGTCTTATCAAAACATCAAGCATTTCGGTACCGCGTCGTGTCGTTTCCCAAACGTTCGGCAATCTAATAGTTACAATTGCATAGCTAGCTAATACACAGTGTCACAGAGCTGGTGTCATCTATCAAGTCCGCTAGTGCTTGGGTATTTCGATTAAATCTATGTACCCAGTCCGGGATTCCGGGTCAACTCGGCCCATAGCAAAATCGGCCCACTCAAAATCGCTCCATTGCAAACCCGTCCCATCTACATAATATGCGTCATGTATATCTTATTACGTATATATTAAATAATAATTTAAAATAGAAATAAAATCAAATTATATAAGTGAATTCTATATTTTGGAAACCAGAGGCGTACAGGTGTATATTCGTCTCTTTGCAAACGTAATGGGTATGTTGAAATACGACCGTAAATACGATAACATTTGTATTTAGATTTTCACGTGTTGGCCGACCTACATGCAGATACCGACAAAAAAAATAGCCCGCGTGCATCAGTATGTAGTTCGAGTTGCCTCCCCTATACCAGAGGTTCGTTGATTGTATTAAATATGTACTTCCGGTAGACCGAATAAATATGGCGAACACGTTACAACTGTCTTGTGCTCTGGAATGAATGTCGATAAACGGACATTAATACATGGTATCAGACTACGAAACTCACACAAAAAGATTCATTACTTCACAGACCGGTTGAAAATGGACTCAACGGGTATACCAATGGTTTTCAAGAACTATAAATACAAATACATATTTCTGAATACATATAAGTTTCATACTAAGCTAGGCCTATCAACTAAACTTAACAAAAACAAACATGGTACAAATGTATCAACACCCCTTAATGCTTGTCCTGTCCTCTATTTGTGGAATACATGTACAGGAATTATCTCCTCTTTAAAGTTAATAAAAATAAATTATTAAAATTTATCAATGCTTCAATTACAACATATTTCAACATGTTTACATGTATAATATAAATATATGAAATTTTGCACAGTATTTGTCCATTTGATAATCAAATAAATATCATTACATTCCAGTCCATGTACAGATGGTAGTTTTCAATTACTCATTCTTTTTCTTCTTTGCTGACCGACATACCAAAACAGTACCAGTTCTCTTTTGGAGCTGTTACTACTCCAACACACTTCATATGGTACCAGTCTGTTGCACAATGACCAGAATCACAAGCTATCATGGCCCCAAATGATTCATCATTCCCACATACACAATAAGTATTGGATTTATGTTTTTCATTTAAGAGTGTTAGTTCCAATTGTCTTGTTAACAGTTCAGGTAACACCCATTCTTTGAAAAAGGTTGTCAATTGCACAACCAGTGCTTGAAAAAAATCTAAATCAAAGTTTATTCTTTCAATATGAATACCTTTGTTAGTGTAACATACAAAATCACAGAATTTGAATTTGCAAATCCCTATTTGTCCTTGGACTTGTGAAAAGTACCTGTGATTGGATTTGATACTATTCTGACAATCTGTTGAATGTTTTGAAAGACAGTAATATTTATTGTCTATGAAGCAAGGATGGTCATCTTTATACTTGTACGGACACTTGACTTCAATAGCACCTTCACCACAGCATTCGCAGGACACAATGATATCTGGACTGCTCCCAAGATGTGGAAAGTCTGGGTTAATGATAAAGCCACATTTACGAACTCGAAAATTCACATGATGTTTCGACTTTACCTCAACATATTTACTTATAGCAGTATTTTCGTTTTCAATTCCCAACTTTGTAGCTGCAGTCGTAAACTTTGTTTCATAGTTCATGATTTTTTTTTAATGTTGAGTTTGGAGATCTGGTAATATGTGCCACATCATAGAAAATGGATGAAGTTATCCTCCCAGTTCTAAACTGATGCCACAGACCACCTTTTGATTGAGTATTTGTTGCCTCCTCCAAAGCCATGCTTTGTGCATTTGTTACTGTCAGTAAACTGAAGGTCTCATTACACAAATTTTTAAGTTCCTCAGAATTCAGTTCTCTGTGTTTAACATCATAAATTTTAACAAGATATTTTGGGAACTTGAGATCCGTGTGTGGTGTTTTTTTAGGATCAGTAATGCTGAATATTACTGCATTTGGTGCAGTTTCCTTCAATTTCTCGAGAAAAGCAGTAGGGTCATCAATAGCAGATGTGTGAACATTTGGCTTAACAGTAGTTGTATGTTTAACCATTAAAGAGCCATTTTTTTCTTTTTGGTTTATCAAAGTTGATGTCAGACAGGGGTAGCGGTTGAACCTGAAATTAAAGTTTTGTATTCAGTTAAATAATACATGTGTAAGCATTGACAAGTTTAATGGTCCTGCTATTAAGCCTCTGTTCTGTGTTTAGACCTTCTTATTAAGATCCTAACTACAATTCTGTTGTTGTTTTTTTTAATTATTGATAACGAAATTAATATTGTTATTACCTATTGGTGTTGTATGATTGAAATGAAATATGAAAAAAATATACATGGTATCCTTTTTTCAATAGATGGCAGGGCCTATTTGACATTGACGATTGGGTGGGTCAATCCATCTCAAATACAGAGGATGATCAGTGTACTCAAATGTAAGTACCATTTTCGCGAATATCTTCAATTCGACTACTTATAAATTGCAAAGAATCTTGCCTGAAATTAGATAATGATAGAACCACATATGTATTTTGATTGGAAGGAAAGCTATTCGTTGGAAAAAATGTTAACTTTAAAAATAGTTTGTTTTATTCTTCTTTTTTTTTGCTATACCTGCATCATTGAAGAAATGTCTTACTTTTTTTAAGAACAACGACTAAGATGGGAGTCGTACCTTCTGTATCGGATAGGCTTACGCCGAAAGAAATAAAGACGGAAATTTGTAGCGGCCAATCCAGCTCAGAGGAGGACGATGAGTGTACTCAAATGTAAGTCAAATTTTTCGCTAAGAATACTACTATATGTGTATGTATCTATAAATTGGTGAATTTCGAAGAAGGCGTATTTTACCGCAAATCGGTTTCTAATCGAGCATGTGGTTTAATTGGATGAAAAGTTTCACGTTAAAATATAATGTGGAGTGATTAGTTTTATTTCTTTTTTACACTCGGTCAGCTAACTATTTATCTTACTTTTCTCTAGATTGCTGCGTGCGTACACTAAACTGAGAAAAGACTTTCGAACCAAAAGAAGGGGAATTAAAAGGCAGCTTGGGGTCATTAAGCGCATGACCAAGTCAGTGGAAAAAGAGTTAAAGCAATCGTCTACTGTGCTTAAAACCCTGGATAGTGCGATTCGTGAACTGAATTCGACGATTTGATCCCATCACACATCGACTCGTACTGTTTTTTTTAAATGATTTTCCAAAGCGAAGGGAAAACTGTTTTTACCTTGTGATAATTAAAAACTTATATTTTCGACTCGCCGGCTTTGGAAAAAAAAAGTGTGTGTGATTCGGTGCAAATATATATTTATCTTATTTTAATTAAATTTAGCTTGTGGGATCCTTAGACCATTTGCATCTAACTAATATTTTCAGTGAAATAGATCTTAGCTGCTCTAAGTAAATGAGGCTGTGCGCATTTTTAAAGTCACATAAATTCAAACGGCTACATCGCCAGGATACACATGTAAACGGGACTCGTTAACTCGTAAAAAATTTAGACTGTCATAAGGTACGTTATATCGATTAAATTTTTATCATAACTTACAGTACATTCTATGATAATTGTTAATTATTTATGTTATTGCAGATGATTTATAAGTAAATGTAATTTTTCAATTTAACTGGTTCCTAAATGTTTATGATAAGCTGTCACCAAGAAATAAAATATTTTTTGAAAAAAAACGAATCTTCTGTTTTGCCTTTAAATATCTTACTAACATTTTTCTGTTGAATCCTACGGTATCACAATAAAATAAGAACCGAATTAGTATTCTTACAAATTATACTTAAAGCAATATGACCTTTCGTCGGCGCAAAATTTTACATGTCGATTTTATGCGATATTTTGTTTCATATACATCCCAAAAAGATCCTCTGGTGATTAAAAGTACAAATGAATGCGTATAATAACAATAAACTTGCAAAATATACCAGCTGAATTCATCGGTTTGACCCCGCCATTGCACTTTTCATTTCTAATAAACTTCTGGCAAATTTTACGAAGATTACCGAGTGTCTAGGAAGCACGTGCCATTTCCCGTAAACAAACCTGCTCATCGAAGATGGAATCAGACGTAAGTTCATATATTCATTATTATATATGTGGGGAAAGGATTTTATTTATAACCAGGCGGTCTAGATTTAAGGAATCATTCTAGTTTGCACTTACACTGATTGTTTCATTCATGAAAATTGCGATGAAGGAAAGGGAAGCGCAATATTAGACTTCTGCAGTTTTGGGGTCCCCGACGGGGGTTCTATAAAACTCATCGATCAGCATATAATTTACCTGATTGCCTCCTATCGCAAGAATCTAATTCATTATAAGTATGAAAAATAAAAGATATTATTAGATATTCATGAATTCATTTTGTTGATTGTTTAAATAGCTAAATACATTTTTATTCCACGGTGTCACCGTTTCAGCAACAGCATAGATCTATCTACAGCTGGTAGGCCTACTAGCCTAGATAAATTATAGGATCTACAGTAGTACTCCGCAGGAGGCTATTTGGATCTACGAGTAAGCCTCTCACATACAGTAGGTCCTACTAGTCCCTACTGATCTAATCTGTTAAAAATGTAAAAACATTTTTACCCCTTTTATTTTACATATATTTTTTCTCAAAAGATAAAAAATGCACACAAAATTATTCCCATTGACTGGTACTGGTAAGTATAGGTCCATATAGGCTAGATCTATAACATCAATACTAATAGGCCCTATTCGATTTTTCATTTCACTTTGGAATACTGGTCAAGGACCAGTACCCAGCTAGGACCAGTACCGGACTGTAACCTATTTTTGTAT
>JACSZP010042870.1:0-12605 GCA_016161895.1 Pinna nobilis | reverse complement strand
ATGGCACGTGTACACATGTCAATTAACACACTGGTCGTAACTTGACGCGAAGACAGTCATTCGAATTGGATTGTTTTTACAAACAGATACCAGTCAGTGCTAGCTAATTGATGATTAGAAGCTATTGTACACTGAAACAAACATTTGCTGTCTGACTCGGTGACAAAATATTTTGTATATTTGTTTACATGTTAATGTTTCCCCCAAACACATTTTGAAAAGACAAGTTTCCATATAGCAACTGATAGTTATTGCTGACTGATTGATATAATGTTTTACCATCCGGAAAAGTAAAGGTGTTTATTTTTTTTTTCATGAATTATGTTTAGAAAAGCAAAGAAATGACCGCAGTGGATTTGATGTTCAAATTCATATATGCATATTGTCAATGATTGACTGTAATTACTGTTNNATTACTAAAGTCTAATGACTAATTAAAGGAACTAAACAATATTTTATATTTGGTTTTATTGTGTATCATTTTAAAAATTCTAATTTCTATCCTATATGTGTGAAATTATAAAGAAATACAGCATCCAAGTGAAGTGTAACACCTGGAAAGATACTTAGAAATTATGTGTTATATCCCTCGGATATCAGTTCGGATTGGAAGTGACCCCTTATATAAAGACCACCTGTCTATAAAGACCGTTTTTATACTTCCCTCTGAGCGGTCTTTATATACAAGTTTTACTGTATAGGAAGACCTGAAAACAATTAATTTTTGGAATGGCAATAAATAATGAATAGGTTGCGTTACAGCAAACGAATAATTTTTTAAGGGTGGCATCATCAGTCAGAAATCTATGGGTTCGATCCCCGGCTAGGGCCACAACACTGGCGTTTCCAGTAAATAGATTTTCTGCCCTATCTTGATGATGACTGTCCTTTCCTTAAAGCATGGATCACCACATGGGGGTAGCAACTGTAAGTCCAAAGTGCATGGATCACTCATGGGGGTGAAAGCCTTAAGTCATAAAGGGACAAGGACCTCAAAAAGAAAATGGGGAGGAATGTGGTAAATCTAGGCAGTGTTAGACCCTTGAGACTAATGTTTGGACTTTTGGCTCAATGGTTGAATGCTGGTCTCTTAAACTTGGGGTCGCGGGTTCAATCCCCGGCTAGGCCCACAACATTTGGTTCATTTTCAATACTTCTAGTTACAAAGGGGTATCAACAGTCAGAATCACAATGCTCTCCAAACCTACATCTTATGCACCTTTGGTCAATTCTAATTATGTAAGAAAGTTTGCCAGTATACTTCCCAAGGTCAGTTGTCTTGACCTGGGAATATTAATGACCACGATATCTCCTCTATTGGGAAAAGTTAGATGTCATGTTTATATGGAAAGATGAATAATAAAATCAAATTAAATTGAGCATGCAAGTAAACAAAATTACAGAAATAATAAACCAAATAGGTATGATACTTCTACCATACATCTTGGGCATATTTACTAACATCTACTCAAATATCTTTTTTCACTGTGTAGACATTTATATGAAATTTTATGCTCTTCTCCTTTCACTTATAGCTAAACTTATTAAAAATTAAGATTTTTAAAGGTATCTTTGACAAAGACTACATACAATCTCTAGAACATCATGACTATTTACTATAGCTCAATTATCACAAATACTACTAATGACACATACTAAAATGGTGTTATCTGCAGTCAAAATCAGTGACATCCATTTATATCATGACACAAAGATACTAAATACATTCCAAATAATTTAGATTCTAAACTGTTGGAGTGTAAAAATGGCTACCCATCTGAGTTTTTATCAGAATCCAGTAATAGGTATAACTTCAGGAATAATGATATCAATCAGAAAACTGGTAATAAGATTTAACATACCATTCTCTCTTGTTCCATCTTAGAGTTTCTCTCTACCTCAGCCTTTTTGTCTGCTTTGTCTGATAAAAGAAAAATAAAACTTATAAGTTAGGTAACACAAAATAATTGACAACATCAAATGGAGGATCAATAGTCACTGCTTATTATTATGACAGACAACACAATACAGAAATCTGAACATAGTATTGATATGCACAATGCATGTGATTGCTAACAGGCTTTCTATATCATGCTTATCATACTGGCTTCCTTATTACATGTATTTCATATCTTTGTCTTTATGTTTAGGAGCTCCATCAGAAAAAAAGTTTGATCGATGCTCTCCTACTGATTTTTTTCTAAGGCATACATTGTACCTTACATCAGATTTAAAAAAAAAGCCTAATCCTTCTTTTATAGCAGCATGTTATAGCTTAATTACACATATCTATTGCATGACAAGTTTGTTTTATCAGAGACTTACACTGTCTGTTGAGGGCTGCCTGCATCCTGCGCTTTAGTTTCTCCTGTGGAGTTAACTTTGCCTACAAAAACAAATGCACATTAAAGATTTCGGTTCATGATGCTAGGGAAATGGATGTATGACAAATAATGACAGCAACAAGCTCAAACATGTCACTCCACTAAACAGATGTAAAAAGAAGGCATACATCTTAGAGACCTCATTAAAATGAAGCAGGTCACACTGCTTTTTGTTATGCTGATTTTCATTCATCATAACACTATTTTGTTGTTTCTGTGCTCAATGAATTACAACACATATTTGGTTTGGTGGTATTCACTGAGTAACATCACTCCTTCAGTATGCTAGTGCTCACTCACAGTACTCACAAGGTATGCTGGTACACAATGAGTTATTCCATTCACAATAAGACATTAAATGCCTTCTGAAGTTGATGTTTGTCTTGTTTTACAGTTTAGTGAGTACCAATGCAGTAATTCGAAACCTTTTTATCATGTCAATTATCTTTGAAATCATAAGAATTGTTGGTGTTTTTTTTTTTAAATCATTTTAATTTTTATTTACTTAAGTGTGTTGAAGAGGCATAGAAGCTCTATTTTTAGAGTACAACCTAAAGTAAAGCTTCACAAAACAAGGTCTCTGAACTCTCTTTTCCTCCACTAGAAGATGCCAGAGAATAAATAGCTACAGGTGAAAGACAATGTTTTACAGCTTAATGGTTTACTATGAAAGTCTACCAATGCACATGCACACAGTATACAGACAGGACGAGTGTAGAACGAATACTAAATGACGCAACAAAAACATGTAAACTGGAGGTCGACAAAGAGAACAGACACTTCACACATTATATCATCTACTTTCTTTTTGCTCAAAGGTAGAAGGAGAGTAGGCACATTTGTGTGTGAATGTGTTTCTGTACATCTTTTTCTTTCATTTGTGTGTGTGAATGTGTTTCTGTACATCTTTTTCTTTCATTTGTGTGTGTGAATGTGTGTTTCTATATATCTTTTTTCTTTCCATAAGTCTAATTTCTTATAACTATGTGACAGAGGGTGTGTTCATTAGGTTACTAAGCTTGGCTTGCTCTTTCCTCTATTTATGTGTTTAGAAGTTATGAAGTAAGATATTCATTCTGGAAAAAAATAATAAATAACATAAAAAAACTTAATATATATAAATAAAATGAACATAGTTCTTACTGACTTGAGAGGTAGCAGATGCTGATTTACCCAAGGGTTTGGTAGCTCCAACCACAACACTGGAATAAAGAAATACAGAAAATGTCAACAAATCCATATCATTTTACTTTAACTGTTAACCAAAAATTCAGACAATAAAAATGTGTTTGTGAATTACTGATGTGCAACACATCATCCAACACACATGGAATCAATGTCATAAGTCAAACATCAAAGTCAAGGTTACATTGTCGAACATCAAAGTTAAGGTTACAATGTCAATCATAAAAGTCAGTTTCAATGTCAAACATAAAAGTTAAGGTTACAATTTCTATCATAAAAGCCAGTTACAATGTCAAACATAAAAGTTAGGGTTATAATGTCAAGCATAAAAGTTAAGGTTACAATGTCAAACAAACAAGTTAATGTTACAATGTCAAACATAAAAGTCAGTTTCAATGTCAAAGACAAAAGTCAAGGTCACAATGTCAAAGATAAAAGTCAAGGTTACAATGTCAAACATAAAAGTCAGTTTCAATGTCAAACATAAAAGTCAAGGTTACAATGTCAAACATAAAAGTTAAGGTTACAATGTCAAACATAAAAGTCAAGGTCACAATAATAAACATAAAAGTCAAGGTTACAATGTCAAAGATAAAAGTCAAGGTCACAATGTCAAACGTCAAACTCACAGTTTTGATGGTGAGCATCAAAGTCAAGGTTACAGTGTTAAACATATATCAAGATTACTGTGTCTAATATTGAAGTCAAAATTACAATGTTGTATATTAAATACAACATTGAAATGTCAAACATCAAAGTCAATGTTATAATGACAAATATCAATGTCAAACTGATGATGTCAAAGCCAGAAGCTTATATTGTTGTGTACATACCTTGACACTGATAAAACGACATTAAAAAGTATAGAATGAATGCCTTGTCCAAGACAACAAGACACAAATCAGGAAAATTTTAATCTCAGTGCCAGGACAATGACAAAACAAAATCAGAAAATTATAGTCTAGATGCCTATACCAATGACAAGATAGAATATCTGAATCTTATGGTCTAACTACCTACTTTTTTGGTGGTTCTGGCTTTCTTTCCCTGCGGCGCTCTGTATCAGAGTCACTATTGCTAGACCCAGAAGACAGGCTTTTCCTTCTGTATCTCTTAACTGACTGCTGCTTTGGGGGACTCTTGGAGAGAGACCTAAAACAGTAATATTTAAGATTTCACAATGGGAGTCCAAAGAAAATGAAAATATATGTAAAAGAGGTGTGCATCAAATCTGTGACATGTAACATTTATGTGCATTTTTGAAAGAGAACCTATAAATATGGTGCACAATAATAAGGATAATGCTACAAATGTTGAAAAGTATTCCTTGAAATGATGTTTAACTCTCATGACCTGTAGGTCACACTAACCTGCAATGATAATGTGCAAAACAAAAACCACAGACATTTACCTGGACTTCGAATGTGACGATCGACTTCTTGTTCTCCTCCTTGAATTTGACCTACTTCTTGATCTTGAATATGACCTACTTCTGGAGTATGATCCAGATGACCTTGACCTGCTCTCAGACCTAAAAAATCAAGAATGTTACATCAGCATCAAAAATATGTGTCTATCAGTGTGTGCCATACATGTGATAAACTGATGAAGCATTTGACAAGGATCCACTATATTTACATGTAACCTTTGATTTAATTATGTTGATAGTTTAACAACTGGGCCATGGGATCTTACTTTACAGCAGGTGTTTTTCTTATAGACAATATTTAACTTGCATAACTGATTTATTACTAACCAAACCTTGGTTTCTGTCTTTTGTAGTAGTTATAAGTATTTTTTACAAGCTTTAATTGGGAAAAACTGCCTGTTTCCAGACATTTCAATAGTTGTTTGTACAGTATCCTCTGTCTAAACCAATCATCAATGGTACCAGTAAATTTGTCTGGCTTAGACAAAAATCTGGATTGTTCAAAACATGATATTTTACTCTTGATTTCTTATTCATGCCTTTACTGGTTCTACATTGAACATCATTAAATCTAGAAAGATCCAATACTGCTTTTTGTATAAAACTTTTATCATCAAGATAACTGATCTGGATTAGAGAGACAATTAATGAATTAATTGTTATAGACAGAATCTGTATTACACAGAGTTTACATACTAAGAGATCAGAAGAAAAATGCGGAGATTAATTGATTTTGCCGGTATTGACAAAAATTCAGATTCAACAAAGACCGGTTTGTACAAATTCTACTGTACATGGTGACCACATGATACACTAATGTTGCTAAACTAGGTAAGCAACAACAACAAATACAAAGGAATACAGATTTATGTTTCAGGTGTTCCAAATACAAAACTAAAATGGAAGGCAAAAAACAATAATACCGGGCGCAGGATCTCAAGCGATCCTGTATAGGCCCACATGTAGACAAACTTGAATTATTTTCTACTGGCTGATACAAATGGTTGATGCAGTTTCACGGTCATTCAAAACAGTAACTTATTTCGTCCACATTTGCAACATTACATCCAATCTACATTGTGACGTAATTAGCCAAGGCAGAGACTCAATGAATGAATGAAAACAAAGCATAGCGCTACGCTCTCCAATAGACAGTGCTTATGTTCATATCAAATTTGTGGTTTCTGAAGAACATAGTCTTTATTGATTATGTATTTTGGTATAATAAACAATTTATTACCCTGGATGGAGGGAGATATGAAGATTTGTTTACCCGCGACAAGTCATATTTCCCTCAGGGAAATATGACTTGCCATGGGTAAACATATCTTTATATCTACCTCTAATCAGGGCAATAAATGTATAATGTTAATTTACTTTTCTAAATATTTCAACAAAAGCCAGGATCTGGGAAAATGACAACAGCTCTCATAAGGTACACTTCTTGAGCCTTTCGCAAAGAGAAAGTTGTGCTGAACTTAAAAAAATTCTTTTTTGCTAAAAATAGAAAGAAAATCTGAAGGTTTAGGCGCATAAGTATGGTAATCAAATTGAATAAGATTACATAATTTAATCATTATTAGGTTTTTGAACTAAATTATACTTGATATTATTTTCATAGAGTTTTAAGCACAAACTCTGTACTTACTTTAATACTGTATGCGTGCTGTTGTCATTTTCACAGACCCCAAAAGCCAAAGATGGAAATGGCCATATCCAACATTACCAGTTGCAGGTATAAATGTTTAACCCTAAATTTGAAGTGCCAAGTAATCTGAGTTCCCTTCACATTAAATGCTTTACCTTGACCTTGATGAATATGATGACCTGGACTGTGACCTTGACCTGGATCTACTCCTTTTTCTCCATGGTTTCTGAGGAGACCTGGATTGAGATTCTGTATTTGATCTTCCTCTGTGAATTTGTCTCTCTCGTGACCTCGACCTTGAATATCCTGACCTATTTCTGTGCCTAGGAGGTGATCTGGACCTTGACCCTCTCTGATTTTTATACTTGTTGTCAGGCCTTTTTTTGACGTCTCTTTGATTTTCACTAGAAGACAGAATAAAAGAAATCAATTTCATTGTCATATTGCAATAAACATTTTTTCCTATGCAAACAAATTTTAGATTATTGCTGCCCCCTAAAATCCCCAAATATATGAAGGAAACAATGTGATGATACAATCCTTATCAGTTAAAAAGTAACTGATTATCAAACAAATGACAGATGGCAGAAACACAAACATAGCATCTCCTCACAAATGCATACAACTCAGCAACATTCAGATGGGATCTGAAGAAGAAGCACTCCAATATAATGTCAAGTTTTGAGCCTTGACCAGGAATATTGATGGGGTTCATTCTCTTCCCCCCATAAAATTCATGCAATAATAGCCAAAGTGTAAGATACACTAATATCACTATTACCAGGTAATCATTGATTTTGCAACTTTAAATCGCTCTACACATGTCCAAAGAAAGAGAAAGTTGTTTTGGGATGCCATCAATTGGTGTAAAAATCAGCCGACAAAGAGAGAGACTTAGGAGACTTCCCGCAAACACAAATACATATCCCATACAGAATCAAATATACAAGACAAGACATACCAAATGGCAATTGTAGTGTTCTCACCTCCAAGAAACAAGTTTGTTTGTTTATTCTCAGATGTTTGTGTATGTGTACATGTAGATTTTCTTTCTTTTGCTGTACACAGTGTCAGTTTGTACTCCTGTTAATAACATGACCTCAGTCAACCATCGACATACATTCTTTGTATACAGATCATAATTAACACTGTCAATGCAGTCATTCTTTTGATTTTGTTTATCTTGAGACTTAAGATCAAGCACGAATGACCTGAAACAAAGTCTTCGGAACTATCAGAAAACACATGAAAATAGAACACCGACCATGAAGATGCTGATCTTTGCTTAGACTCAGATATGTTTAAATGTGGAGGCAGAGCTGGTCCTTGCATAACGCCCTCTTCATCACTTTCTCCACCAAAGCTGGTGATGAACTCCACCGTTGTCTTTACTGGTTCTGGAGAGCGGGACCGTGATCTGGAGGAAGACGATGCTCTGAAATGTACAATAAGATCACGTAGCAACAACATCTGAAATGCACAAGGACAATAGGTAGCAACAGTTCATACTCTACACTGAATGATCATATCATATAAGAAGTTCCTTCTCTGATTGGTTGGTTGTATTGTTGTTTAACGCCCCACTCCAGAATCTTTCACTTTTATGGAGATGTCAGCTTTAGCCAGTGAAGAACGACAAATTCTGCCTATGCTCAGCACTTATGGCTGTTCAGTAGGGAGGGTTCTTTACCGTGCCACGACATACTGAGACACGGGACCTCGGTTTTTATTGTCTCATCCATAGGACAGCCAACTGAAGCATGGCATGGATTCAAACCAATGGCCTCACAAACACGCTAACCACAGAGTCACAGCGGCTTAGTTCATACTCTGAACAGTAGATCAAGAAAAAATCTTGGTCAAAAATTGCACAATATTTTCACTTGATACTAAGAAATTTGAGATGTTTCATTGAAATCTGAGACAAAGCATGTTAAGTTCTCTACATAAATGTGCAAATACTTACAGAGAACTGCTCTAAACAAACTGGACAGTTCAAGAAAAAAATTTTTTTCCACCTTACAGTAAAGCATATAAATGTGATCTCAAATATCTTACTGTTCATCATTGCACTAAGAAATTGGGCACTTGAGTGTTTTGATACGAAAGAACAAATTAGAACACCGCATGAACTGCAAAGATTTACCTTTTGTAAGGTTCATACTTTGGACTGTCTCTTGCTGCATAGCTGAAAATACAAAAGTTCTAAGTCAAAGGATATAATCTGAATGAACACACATTTCTGCTATGTAATGTAAATCAACACACATTTCTGCTATATGACCTGAATCAACACACATTTCTGCTATATGATCTGAATCAACACATATTTCTTCTATATGATCTGTATCAAAACATATTTCTTCTAAGTGTTTGATGGCTGAGTAGGTGATCTATACGGGCAAATTCAAATTGCATTATATTGGCAAACCAATTTAACTGGAATAAAACTCAAACTAGGTTTGTTACTCATGGATCATTTACATAACAAAAACAAGATGTGTGTGGTAAAACACTGATGCCCCCAGAAAGCAGAGACCAGAGACCTATAATGTCCCCCAGAAAACAGCAACCATGGACCTATAATGTCCCCAGAAAACAGCAACCAGGGACTTATAATGTATTATCTAAAAACTTTTTTTTTTTAGCCGCACCTGTAAAACATGAAATTTGTTGTCACTTTCTATTTTAAGATTATTGCAAAATTTAAATGTATTATGTACCAAAAAATCAGTCTAGTATCTGCAATAATAGTAAAGAAAACTCATAATAGGTCTACACAACTCAAACTAAAACTGCAAATCTTTATTACACACTTAACTAAGACAATTCAATCCATGAGCCTTTGGCTCAGGTGACCTAAAAATCTGCAAAACATGAAATATCATTAAATTGCCTTTTTCAGAAGACTATAATTCTGCTAAAATAAGATCTGGAATGAATATAAAGTTGTTGCTATTGTTTAATATACCACTCAAGAATCTTTCACTTATATGGTGATATCACTGAATGCCAGTTAGGGGCTTCGAAATTTGGCCATTACTTGGCACTTTGGGTCACTGGTCGGCAAGGATTCTTAAACATACAGAAACCTGCTGTGATATTGGACAAGGGCTGCAGTTTTTTATTGTTTTATCTAAAGAGCAGCCTAAGCCAGTAGCCTCTTTTGGAGGTTCCAACCAAGAACCTCATGATCTGAAAGCAAACACTCTACTATAGAACCGTACTGGCTATAGAAATGAAACTAAAATCTGGATCTGTGAGCCATTGACATGCATCCACTTCATAAAAGTCAGTTTTATATCCACAATTACAGCGATATTTTAAATCCAAAGAACTCGGATGTGAAAGACAGATGGCATTATAATGTGAGACTATATAAGAAGTTAAAACTGTTACCTTGGAGGACTAAGTTTCCTTCCTGCCAGTCGTTTTTCCTTGTATGCTCTTCTTTCTCTTCGTGACTTTCTGCCCTAAAACAAAACAATGAAACAAATGTTCAGAAAATTGTGCTTCTACCAAAATCAGAATTGCACCCATATTCCTTTTTTTACTCAAGAGTAATAAAATTTTCTCAAGAGTAATAAGATTTTCTCAAAAGTAATCAGATTTTCTGAAGTGTAATCAGATTAATCAAAGATTGCCAAGCTCACTTCTACTGGCAACTTTGTCTCAATACTGATAATCTGACCATTTTTTAATCAATTAATGTGATTTAAACTCTCACTCCCCTTGTGAGGTGAGCTAAAAATAACACCATCAAAATCCTTTCAAGTACAGCAAGATGTAAGATACATAACTCTGAAACGGACGCCCTGAGTGTGTAACACTGCTAAATACTTACAGCAAACTGTGCTTTTTCCTCCTCTAATAGTTTCGCTTGCCGCAACTCTTCTTGTTCCTCTTTATCTCTTGTCAACCAGCTGAAAAGCAAAATCAAATATAATAAAATGATCACAATACACTTTACTTCCCAGTCTGCAGGGGACAAATTCAGACTGCAGAGGAACAATCCAGTCAGCAGAGGACAGATCCAGTCAGCAGAGGACATATCTAGACTACAGAGGACAGATCCAGTCAGCAGAGGAGAGATCTGACAGAAGACAGATCTAATTTACTGAGGACATATCTAGACTACAGAGGACAGATCCCATCTGTGGAGGACAGATCTAAACTACAGAAGACAGATCTAAACTACAGAAGACAGATCTAATTTACTGAGGACATACCTAAACTACAGAGGACAGATCCCATCTGTGGAGGACAGATCTAAACTATAGAAGACAGATCTAAACTACAGAAGACAGATCTAATTTACTGAGGACATACCTAGACTACAGAGGACAGATCCCATCTGTGGAGGACAGATCAAAACTACAGAAGACAGAACTAATTTACTGAGGACATACCTAGACTACAGAGGACAGATCCCATCTGTGGAGGACTGATCTTAACTACAGAAGACAGATCCAGACTGCAGAGGACAATTCTAGACTACATAGGACAGATTCAGTTGGCAGAGGACAGACCCAGTCTGCTGAAAACCCTCTATTGTTAAGCCAAACTTAGCTTTCAAAAAAATCAATTGATTGTATATCCTGTATTTTCAGTTTCTATGATATGCAGATCAAAGTTCAAACATGGAGAACTAGAGAAACCACCAAAACACGGTGAGAGGGAAAGACTTAGGAACGACCCAGGTCTGCAGACATACCTTATGTAATCATCATCTTTCATCCCAAACTGTTGTGCACATTGGTTCAGCAATCCTTTCTGTTCATTATTCAATGCATCAACGTCCAAAGTTACATCTGAAATTAGAAAATTATCCATTTACCTACATTTACCTACAAAGAAAGTGAAGTACATCCTGTATCAGAAGGTATTACCTACAAACAAGGATTGTAATAATACCTGTATCAAAGCTCTCATTACTTCCACTTCAGATCACTGCCTGATAACACATTCTAGGCCAGCTGATTCCACATATGAATCACTTCTCTCCTCACATTCATTTTCCTTTTCATTATCTGATATACCTAGGTCAACTGTTTCTACATCCGTGTCACTGCTCTCGTCACTTTCATTTTCTTTTTCACAATCTAACATACCTAAGTCAGCTGTTTCTACATATAAATCACTGCTCTCATCACATTCATTTTCTTTTTCACAATCTGACATACCTAAGTCAGCTGTTTCTACATCTGTATCACTGCTCTCGTCACTTTCATTTTCCTCTTCATCTGCAGGAGTACTGTCTTCATATGTATACCCTATGGCTGCTTTCTTGTCAGCAAGCCTGAAATGTTGTGGAATTACCTTTTAGATATCCTAAGCAAATACAAGTATGTATATCATGTTTCAAGTAACTTAGCTGACAAAAGCATATTTACAAGAAACCAAAACAATCAGTAAACAAATGACGGACAAAAAAGGAGACCTTCTATCGCCATCCCAACACATTCACACACTTGTTCTCTCTTCTTAGGACAGATAAACCTTGATTCATGAAAGTACAGATTAGAGCATACAATTTATATGACTCCAGCACAGTAAATTCTGTCTTGATAAAAAAGTCATGAAAAACCTTGCTATTTTCAGATAACTAATATTTTAACTGTCCTATTTTATAGTAGATGCGGTAATGTCTAAAGACAGCTCCTATTATCTCTCAAAATGTATGGTTTCTTAAGACAGATCCCTCCATAATGTATCTAAAGACAAGGCCCAAATGACTTTTCTCTTTAAAAAAGTCCCACTGCATTGTCTCTCAAGACAGGCCCCATTGCATTATTTCTCTAAAGACAGATCCCACTACCTTATGTCTTTTAAGACAGACTTAATTGTATTTTGTCTTTTCAAGAAGATCCCATGGTATTTCATATCTCTGGACAGATCCAGCTGTACATAGTTTGAGACAGGTCTGCCTGTAATGTGTCAGAGGACATGTACCACAGCA
>JACSZP010042861.1:0-13416 GCA_016161895.1 Pinna nobilis | reverse complement strand
GGGGGGAAAAATAGTTGAAAATTGACCCTGGGTCATTTTTCAACATTAAAAATTGACCCTGGGGTCATTTTTCAATGGGGGTCACTTTTTAATGTTACACCGGCCTGAGTGTCCTGAACATTGATGAATGGTAATAGGTATCTTTCATCTCATTGATTGTTCCATATGTTTCCAAAGTTTGGTTCTAGAATTTTCTCTGCAGTACAATGATCATGATATCTCAAGATAATGTAAGGGCATGTGTTTATCGCACACTTGAGTATGAACCATTTGTAAGTGTGAAACACTTTATCCGTAATTATTTTTCTTCAGCTTAATCTTAATTAGGCTGCGACAATTTCAATTTACCAAATATTGATTCCCATACAAACTTATATTTGACTAATTCAGTGTGAGAAGTGTTGAACGATCCTTTTTTTATTAACTTTTTTCATTTAAAAACACAGGTTTGTATACGGTGGTTAATCAATGTTTTACAATGGGAATGTGTCTCATATCAAGGGGGCTTATCATTCATATATCTATGTAAATGTAGTCATCCATACCTCAAGTTGTTATTATCTACCTATATAGTTTATGACGGTAGACCTTTAATTGTACCAAGGTTGCCTCTATAGAAACTTAGATTTGGGCGTCTTTTGTGTTGTTAAAATGGATCCATTAACAGCGTATTCCACTAACAAAAACATCATTGGCGACCACGATATTATTACACATTTAGTTTTTGAAGATCATTTCTTTAGGGTCAGTGGTAGTTCTTATGCGCGTTCATAGTTTTAAGAATCAGTGTTTCAAAGGACATTCTTAACATGAAAAGCAAAATATATATCAGGACAAGATCCGGTTTAGTTAAGAAGTGTATCATCGCTTGAGTGACGAAATATTGTTTATATACCCAGGATAAATAACTGTGTCAATATTCTGTAAAGCATAGTGTTCATGTATTGATTCAATGGAGTTAGATTAACATTCATCTTTGTGTGGCAATGGCGAGGAGAACACAACATGGACCTATTTATATATAATCAAGCTCCATGTAAAGTGCCTGGAGAGTTTGTTCATACGGGTAAATAAAACGATAGTGGCGGGAATTAATTAGTCGATTTAAAGCACCGAAATGGATCAAAATACCGATGAGTTTAGTTATGGTAAAAACGGGGAATTCATTAATGTCTATCTACCACGAGCAGATGTTAACCCATTGACAGGTTTGGCAGTGCCTCCGCCATCACCAGTTTTTTCCCTGGAAAACGTGTTCAAATTTAGTGACCAGGTGCTTCAGGATCGACACCTGTTTCTTAGTCGAAAAACATATTTTCATAATGACGATGATGACAATCAAAGTGAACGAGAAGATAAGGGAGACAAATCACATCGCTCAAACCGATCTTCCAGCGAAGATCGCGAAGATTTGTCCTCAGTGAATGTTATCAAATTAACTCTTGATTCTTCAGGAATAAAGGCGCCATCTCCTAAAGACAAAAGGTTTAATGAACGTCTTAGTTCTTATGTTACAACAAAAAAGAAGCTTCAAGTGCCCAAAAATGGAGAAAACAACGGAAAACTTATAAACCCGAATGAGCTAAACCTAGTCAACCAGTTAGATAAACTGGTACAAACACCAAGGAAGACACAGAGTACACCAAGTGTAAGGAGATCTAAACTAAGACGAGGTATTTCGTTTCACTTTGGAAGCTCAACAAACAAGGGGAAATTAGAGCTCCCCCAGTTGGGCAGATCTAGTCCAGGTATTTCACCAAGGCAAAAAACAAATGTTTCTCTTAAACAAGACCATACAAACCTATTTCCAGAGGCAATATTGTCTAGTAAAACCTCTACTCAAGGACATCCTCGTATGCCCATGAGACCATCCTCGAAACCTCATAAAATTTGGCGTCAGTCCACTGATGTTCTGTTGGGGAAGCACATGCCGCCGATTGAGCTTGTTAAGCCTTTGCAGCCTTCATTAGTTTCAAGAAAAGAGAGCACAACTTTATATCGCAACAAAACTTTAGTATGAATATATAACTAAGTATGCTGAAAAGCAGAATTGAATATGAAATTATCTATGAACCGAGAATTAAAACAATATCCACAAAATATAGTTGTGATGCGGTCCTTACGGTGCTTTGCTACGGCAAACTAAATAAAGATAAAACGTTTAATTATATGTGATTATGAACATCCAAATACCATGGTGCTTCATTTGAGGAATTAGAATGGAGTTTCACAAGGGCCACATTGGAGACGTACTATCTTTTATTTATACTTCATTTGGTTTCTCATTTACTACGCAAAGCTTACATATTTTATACTAGAACAATTTTGATTATAAATCGTACAGCAATGCTTATTTATTATTTCAAGTGTCAGTACACGAAACAACGAAGATATGATTATCTTGTTATTTTTTTTAAAGTAAGCATAAAAGTTCTGTCTGTTTTTCTTACTTATGATATATCCTATAGAATGCTTCATAAATCATTGTTTGTTTGTTATGTTAACGAATGTTTGATATGTAAACGGAAATTTTGTTTAAAGTGAGCGCTGTGTCGACTAGATTTTCCCCTTTAATGTTTTAATATCTTATTGAATTCTATTCCAACTATAGTGTAACTGATTGGTTAGAAAAGAAACGAATCAATGTAAATAAACATCGATCGACATGAAAACGTTTTTATTCTCTCTCTCTCTCTCTCTCTCTCTCTCTCTCTCTCTCTCTCTCTCTCTCTCAGAATGTTTGCAATAACACCACGTAACAGAGTCGATGTTTTATGCATCTTGAACATTAATTCTTTATCGTGTGTTAATCTATTTGCTAGAGCATTCTGTTTTCAGAAAGTATGTGACTACAAACAGTTTATATCTATCATAAAAACTGCATTAGAAACCTCTTTTAGGTCTAGTTAATGCTCATTTGAAATGTCCTTTCGTTTTATANNTAAAACGAAACATAGTAATGGATATCAATAAGTTCGTATATGAGTGATATGACATATATTAAGTATGGTGTATTTGAAAAGCCTTGTGCCGTTTGAATAGTTAGTAAGGTCCCATTACAGAATACAAAAACTACAGACACCAAGGTATCAATCCTCAGAAGAACAAGGAGGGAATATACAAATCTGGTGAAGATTGGGAAAACACGGACCTCTGCAAATCCAGAAGTGAGATCAGGTCCCATAGAGGATATATCGGTATCTTACAGATCCCTCGCTGCTCAATGACAGACCATTGACCACCTTTCGAAATCCTTTATAGACTATTTTTGGGCATAAGGATGCAAAAATTATTGAGTGGGGCGTTAACATCAATAATAAATAATACGTTGTCAGTTTTAACTAGAAATCTTAATATTCATAGCAAAACTTAAAGACCACTGTGAATTTTTCAGGTATATTATCTGTTACATTGCTGGCTTACAAAGCATTAATTAGAAGTGGCAAAATGCGGTAAAATGATACAAGAAATAACGTAAGATATGATCCATTTCAAAACCTTTCAATTTCCATACAAAAAATAAACTTGCTACTTGTGAAAAAAGGGGATATTTGAAGATACAAGGGTGCATTCAAATTCAAAAATCGAAAAGTAGACATGGTCAAAACGAAAAGTAGACATGATCAAAACTAAAAGTAGACATGGTCAAAACGAGAAGTAGACATGTTCAAAACGAGAAGTAGACATGGTCAAAACGAAAGGAGACATGGTCAAAACGAAAAGTAGACATGGTCAAAAAGAAAAGTAGACATGGTCAACAAGAAAAGTAGACATGGTCAAAAAGAAAAGTAGACACGTTCAAAACGAAAAGTAGACATGGTCAAAAAGAAAAGTACACATGGTCAATACGAAGAGTAGACATGGTCAAAACGTAAAGTAGACATGGTTAAAACGAAAGTAGACATTGTCAAAACGAAAGGAGACAACACCACAAACAGCAACCCACATAACAAGACGTATAAAACCAAAATTAGAGTATCACATACTCCACTACAATCCGGGAGGAGTTCAGGTGCTCCGCACAGGTAAACATTTCCTGCACCTTGCGGGGAACCAGTTTTGTCATCTATGTCTCAAATCTGGGAATGCCAGCAATGGTCGGAAGGAAGGGAAGGGAGTAGGTGTGCGACAAAGGGAACATATCCATCATCATCATTCTGTTTAAACGATATACCATAACGATCAACCAGGCCATGATGACAACCATAAAACTTTCGTAAAGATGACTTCAATTCAACTGTTAGGAACCCTTGCTTAAGCAGCTTCTTTGTCAGCAGCAATTCCCCATCAAGGAAATCCTGATGGAAACGTTTGTTCTAGAATATCGTATCAACTGAGATTGTATACTTCATATGCAGGTGCCACTGGAATGTTGCTACATAAAAATGAAGAGTTAACAGTCGGGAAATTGAAGTCATCTCTTTTACCGTAAAGTTTTGTTATCAACCGTCCTTCATTAATAATTTCAAATTGTAGGTCAAAGCATGAAGCATACCTGGCAGTTTCAGTATTATTATTTATTTCAAGTTCATTTGGATAGATGCGGTTACTATAGTCGCCCAAGTTGGAATTAGTTATTGAAAAATAGAAACACCTGGATACATCATCTAACAAAGTGTTTCTTTGATTTAGGTTTATATCATGAATAATTTTAAAACGAAGTTAAGCAAAGAAGTACAGTTTGTTTTGAATAATGATAAAGGTTTTTGGTGTCAGTTCTATAATAACTGTCTAATTCCACATATCTTTGACAGAAATGCACTAATTAGTAAGTGAACAATAAGTTAAAAAAAAGTTGTGGGAGGAAAGCGGAGTGCCCGGGGAAAACCCACGTGTCCTAGTTGGCGACCACCATGCCATTTCACATACTCGCCTGGCCGAGGCTTGAACCCGGGCGCATTGTTAAGAAGCGTGCGCGCTACCCACTACACACTCGGACACCCTTAAAAGAAGAAGTTACAAGGAATATCTTAAACTCCTGTGTTATACAAGTTGAAAGTAAACACGGGTATCAATGTACACATGTATGTACAGGTATACATAAAGTCGGTGACATTTCCTTATACACATCAACATATGTAAATTGATGTATGGGATATTGGCACATGTAATCGTTTCCAAATCCCTTTTTCAGTATTAGTCAAATTTTAGTTTAATTTTACATGTACATGCAAATAAACACGACTGAAGGCTAATGTAATACAGAATGAAATGTTTTCGATTTCCTATTCTGATATTGCACATGTATATTTAAAGAGAAAATGGGTTTAAATACTCTCCACAATTTCCTTTTGTGGCTCTTCAGAATTTTCTTACGTATTGGACTGCATTTTAGACGAATGAAACAAAAAAGTTACTTTTCTCAATAGCTCATGATCGAGATACATTTATAGCCATTTACAAATGGTATTTAAATCTTTAGCCTATGGAAATTGAAATCTGGTAAAGAGAACTAAATATCCTGTGTGCCTATCACAATTAGCTTTGACGGCTAATTGAATAAAAACTTTAAATTCATTTATGGTGTCTAAACTTCAAAATATAAATTATGACGTCGGCAATGTGCCCTCCCTCATAGGAAGACGTGGTTACAGCTCTCCCTATATGGAAGAGCATTACTTCTACAATTAAAGTATTTAAGGTATAATGTAACATAACAGTCCCAAATCTCTGGCATTGATTAATGCAAAGGATTTCTTAATGTTTTTATTTATGAAATCAATTACTCAAACAGATACACTCTCAGTGAGAAATATTTGGGAACACCCGTGCCTTGATGTACATAACACCTTAAATATTCAAATTGAACAGCTTTAGCAGATGATTGACCTGACGAACTTTGAAATATCAATCACGGCAATACCTTATGTTATATGCGCAACATGACATGTAATGCATTCAATGTCAACTCAATACAATGCATTAGCACAACGAATCTGATAAAGTAGTCGGCAATTTGATAAAACAATGGCAGAAATATTGAAATGTAGGATATGACAGAATGTTCTGACAAGATCTTTGTCTACATGATCCGTGTCTTAAGCTGTGAATAAATTGATCCTTGTAAATTGGTTTCTTATTGGCTATTAAAATAATAGACTTATCATAAACGTACTGCTAGATCTCATACCCAGTGGAGTGTTGCAGCTGAATTTAAAGTATAATCGTCGTTAATAACGACAACCCTTAATTCACCTAGACTATTTATTATACCAATGGCATTTAAAACAACCAGCTTTGCTAATTCATTTAGGCACAACAATAGTGCACATAGGCCTAAGAATGGAGAATCGTTAACCATTATTCATAGACCAGTATGTATTCATTGATGGTGACAGCCAAGACAATGGAAATTATCTCTGAATATTTAATAACCGTATGAGAAAAAGTTGCAATATTGTTATAATGGATTCTGCCTTTTTCCTACTCTGGCTGCAAAGGTTATTACACGTGTTATCTTATTAAGGCAATCGACCAATCCTTTACAAAATTATGAATAATCATACATAAGAACAGCTGTACATATATATATCATTACATATCCAGGTACGTGTGCCATTCCAAAGTCACGAGTTGGGGTGAAATCTACTTTAACAAACGCTGGTATGCTAAATTCAGTGGACGATTACTCGAAGTACCCCTGAAGAATCATAGATTGAAAGCGCTAAGTTTTCTGGAAAGTTGATATCTTCGCGTAATGGCAATAGCCATGGGCTCAACATCACGACAGCAGAAAGTTGAGCCCATACAAGAGATGGAAATATCCCCCGAGACGCTAGCGTTCACCCAAGGTAAAGATGCTAAGAATATAAAAATCAAACAGTACCTTTGTGTTCGCCATGCGGTGCCTAAGACGAATTTATATCAAGCAATTCTGTTAGAAAACAGAAGTCAAGACCGCCATCTAGAAAGAACGTTATCAAATCTATCTTTAAGGCAAATGAAAAATTCAAACTCTTTGGACTTAACAGCAAGGACATTCATGGCAGCGCAGGAACGCAAGCAAAAGAAATGGAAACGGGAAGATGAGCTCCGACTTTCCAGTATGAACCTTCCAATGCTACAAAATACAGAGGACCGTCCGAGAAGTATTGACGTCATGTACCACATGCCTGACTATGACGTAGTTTTATCAAAGCGTGAAAAACCAAAAGAAAAGGAGAGAGCAAAATCATTTCCGAAAATGCCTTACAGTGTTCGTCGTGAACAGACGGAAATTGTTACTCACAGAGAAAGAACATGCATGACTCGTCTACCGGAAGTGGTGGTGGTGGATCAAGAAGCTCTTAAACATTACGACATGTATCGCGGTAAGAAATTTTTAAGCACTGGAGTTACAAAAAGTGACGACCGTTTTCAACAGCTGCAAAATAAGTTAAGGCCCGCTTTCTTGAACAAGAACCAATATCCAATCGAAAACGCTGTGTGCAAAAGTCGCTTATCTAAATATAGCAATTCAGTTGGTGATACAGAAGAAGAACGAGACGTGATAGGTCCTCTGAGCGCTGGGCCCGTCAGAGTAAAAAATAACTGGATGTTAACGCAACCGGATGCTGCATCAGATTCTGAAGCTTCGATGCTACACCAGGAGAAACAAAAACGAGAGGTCACTTTCGGAGATCCGATAAAACAAGTTAGAAAAAGTGATGAAATTCTAGAATCTTTTAGGAGAAAGGATATAAAGAAACTCGCAAAGTCTTTAGAAAAAGATAAACGTGATCGAACTGAATTAAACGGTGAGAAAGACGGTAAAGTATTTGTACCAGTTGTTAATGTGTACTATACTAAAACAAAACAACAGATTGATATGTGGTGAGAAGAATCCATGTAACAGGTGCTTGTAGCTTATAATGATGCACTAATAACTTACTCTGGCTTACGTGTCTGTTAATGTACTTTTATATTGTGTTTGATATTAAATGATTTACGGTACTATTAATGTACCTTTTTATATCTAATACATGAAACTACTAGACTTATTCAACATTGCAAATTCAACGTATACTTGAGCAACAATTGCCAGACAGATCAAATATATATGTAGGTCCCAGTATGTCTTTCATGATATTCTTATTCAAAGTGCTAATATGCGCAGAGTGTTGGATATAAATTGACATATAAGAAACCAAACGAACTTGTTTTAATCTTCTAGACTTACATGAAATAAATTTTAAACTTCTGATTGCAAAATATGTAAAGTTAAAAACTAGTATTTTCTTTACATATACCTGTTCACGCGAGCAACTTAATCCAGATTAAATGTTTATCAAAGCTGACCAGCTAAAATTGAAATATTATAACCATAGCCGCATAACAAATACTTAAGACCAAATGAGACCAACATGAGGAATAAATGATACACTTGATAAATATTCATAATTTCTACCTGCAGCTTCTGTATTTTACAATTCTACATATTTCAGCTTTTTAAGCCTCTTCATGACAATATAGAAATACATATGTACATACAGTCTAACTTGCTTAAGTGATCCACTGAATCAAAGAACCACCTGCCAAATGTGACCTCCAATTAGCCTTTCTAATACAAATCACCTGAATTAAGAGACCACCTGTCATATGTGACCAATTTTACTCCTTGCAATGGACGCTCCCATAAAGTAGGTTAGACTGTATATAAAATATTACCATTCCTCCTAAGTCATGTATTATATTTCTATCCAAGTGCGTAAAAGAAATTTGAGATTCTGATTAACATAAAAGTACGTAAGTAACATGATATTCCAGTTTGGATTGTACTTTAAACTCAGTAGACGGCCTCTGGCAGTTATAGAAGTCTTTATCTGTTTAGGAACTGGCTGATGAACAAAACAACAGAATCAAATACATTCAGTTAAATTCAGTATCATGGTTATTATTACATACGATTCTAATGGTTTGCTGTTCCTGTGCGTTCTTTTTCGCATTGTAACCATTCAAGAATTGTTTAAAATTTTTTGTTTGTTGACATATGAAGTGCGCTTAAACTTAATTTGTAACATTTTCCACGCTTTTTGTGCTATAACTCAGATTGCATTCATTATGCATAAATCAAAATTCTTCCACGTGAGTTTTAATTGAGTTCATATTCATAGTTCAGCTCTTACAAGGTAATACATAGAAATACATATACAGAGAGTAAGCAGGTTGAGATACCTTAACTTATTTGTACCCCGCAATTGCCGTAAAGCAAACTAGAATCGGACGAAATGTAAACAGATTATAACCCGAGGAGGAGTTAAAGCCATAATAATGCATATCGTAAACAGAATGCTCCTTTTAAGATTTTTGCATCATAATAAAAAGGTTTTCTTACAGATTATAAATTTAAAAAACAAAAATTGTAAAAGCTCCTTTTGTCTATTTTATTAATTATATAAAGCTTGTTTGCATGTAGATGTGTAATACAAGAATATATTTATATATCCATGAGACTATTATATATATACCCGGTGTGCATAGGACAAATATGAAGATCTACAGAAGTGTAATCAGGTGTCAAGGAGCAGTAAGAATCCTCTGTTGATGGGCCAACCGCTTGAGTCTACAATTAACTTCAGTGAAATACACGAGGAGACACTAACGATCACCCATCGGCTAGGTAACTCAACCTATCGTTTATTGGAGCAAGGTAATTACAAATAAGGTACTGCAAATCGGGGTTTATTCGCGATACTCTTATATTCGCGTTAACACAAGATATTACTTGCTCGTGAAAATAAACGCCTGGCTTTATCTTCTAATCAGACATGCAACAAACAATATATTTCATTTAAAAATACAGGCAGACTCGTGAAAATATCCGATCTAGCTAATGACTTACATTACAGCGATCCACGAAAATAAAGTTCCGCAAAATATTCTGGACTTGCATTAATTAAAACCGACAATTAACTTTGCGGTTTGTCGGAAGTGATTTGTGATATCCTTGCGAAAGATGGCAGGTTCTTCTTTTAAATGAATATGACTATGAATCAGCAGCTATCCTGAGACAGAATGTCTTACGTGAGTGTTATTGCCATGAAACCGAATTCTACCACATTAATTTCAGTCAATGGCCACTAACAATATCACTATTGAACTTAGTATATAATCCCCTTCCTTTGATTACTAACTAAGCCTTAAATCCCATAAGCAAAAACATTTATGTAAGTTTTTTCAACTGTTAGAATACTCAACTTCGTAAGACAAACACTGAAAAAAATATATTTATCCACTCCTCCACACAACAATGTTTTGGCAGGTAAAAGTTCTCAAAGCAGAAAAGCAAAGGTCAATGATTTGGTCTTATGGTATCTAATGCATAGACATAAATGAAAATATCTTTCCAGCTAGAGGGAAATTAAAGGTGACCTAAGACGTCGCAGAAATATAATATGCACAGAGGTCAGATATCATTACATGCGTAATAAATGAAAAAAAAAGGAATGATTCCCTTATTGATATTTAAAGGATGATGCCAAAATCGTATTTAATATACAAGTTAAGGATCTGTTGAAATATGCAACAAAAATGTAGAAGACAATAGTTTTGATCAATGGTCATAAACTATGTTGACACTTATTGTCACAGCCAGTACAATGAGATATGCTTCGTCATTATGGGTGTACTAGGAAAAACTGCTAGATAACAGACTCAAAATTATTGTTAATACAAATAGGATAAACTATTATAAATGCATGTTATGGCTGAGCCTAGCTTTAATCTCTGGCATGATTTATAAAACATGTTTAGACTTTCCATTTCAGTATGCTTAAGACTACCCAAAAACGTCGTGTCAAACCCAAAACAAAAGTACAAACTACTACGTGTACGCAGTCTGTCATAACAAAAACGTCGTGTCAAACCCAAAACAAAAGTACAAACTACACTGTACTGTACTACGTGTACGCAGTCTGTCATAACAGAAACGTGAAGAATATCTGAAGTAAAATTCATATTTGCATGGAAATATTCTAAAAGAAATATTCAATACAAATGTCGTGTATGCAATAAAGGACAGAGTAATTAAATATTACAAAACTGACCTGGTATTTTATAAAACTGATGTGTATTCTTAACCAACCGAGTCAAGCAGAGAATTCGGGTCATTGGCTACATCTGAAACTGTGTTCGATCTTAATACATACAAACGCATCATATCTTTGGTCAACCCAAGTATTACAAGTAAAAATATGCCGACTTACGGACGACAGCCTACGTTCCCCTTCACTCAAGGAGTCGATCCAAACACAAGATGGGCCTTTGTTCTCCATACAATATATATGAATGACTGAGTAGGTTCTTCTACAAAAATACCAAATTTGCTTCCCATTCAACTAATGTGTTGAAAGAAGTACATATATAGACATATTGGCAAAATTGTCATCAATAAGTGGCCAACTGTAGTTTCAACTTTTGGGTAACATCCAACACCATAAAATAGAATATACTCTTTTCTCCGCAAAATATCTAAAAATGAAACAAAAATGAATTGATGGCGGAATCAAAACTACAAACAAAACTACATCTGTATAGACACTTCACACACCTGAAGCCGCTGTCTGGAAACGTTGCTTTCAACTAAACTATAGTCATTCCATGCGACTGCAGAACTAAAGCGTAAGGTTATATCAGCTGATATGTTCAAAACATACTAACTTAGTCACAAAAACAAACGACCTCGATTCTCAGATCGACCGTATTTCCTAGTTTTTCATGCTTTTCTTTACTCTTCTCTCGACAATATTTCAGTCATGATGATGGAGGCCGTCATTTTTTATCGATAGAAGAGCTACCTCGGGTACATTGTACCCAGGAATACACCAATGTCCCATTGAAGCTCGAGCCTGCGTTTAAACGACCTCATCCCACTATTGTGATCGTCGTCATCATCGTCGTCGTCATTATCATCGTCGTCGTAATCATCATCATCATCTCAAAATTTAATTATTTTGTTATTGTATTTTATTTTGATGCAATTATCTGAAATTGCACTTGGACTTTACCTTATTTTCAACTAACTTAAATAAAATGAGGATCATTACATTAACGTCCACGTGCGAGTAGACATTGAGTACCTGACAAAACATTCAATGGTTCGCACCTGTATACTCCTGGACACTCTGATTAATCCGTAATCGATTATGTAAGATGGAGCAGCATAAATCTAGTCATCAGATCACAAAATACTAGATTTTAAGTCTATTTTCGATTTTCTTGCCTATTTTATCACAAACCTACTTAAAGGATTCAGCGTGATGGTTTTATTGCGGCCATACTTATTTTGAATTAAATGGTACTCATTTTTATTAAATTCCAATTAATTTCAGGTATAATAGATTAAATTTGTGCGTTTTTCAAATATAATATTTTGTTTTTGTGAATAGATAGGTCGGTTATTCTGACATGGGTAGAAGCTGACCATAATTAAAAGTGTCCCAGAAGAAACACGTCTCATCTAGTTTTTGATATATCTTAACCAGTGATTGAATAAAACATTTTACATAGTTAATTAATGGCTTGTTTTATAGATTTATTGTGTAATTTATATCATATTCAGTATTTAAAGTTTTATTTAGTTCGTGTTAGGACCTACTCTATTTTTGGTTTTATCTGGTGTTCTCGTGGTGTGTCGATTTCTGTGTGTGTTGTAGTCTCTTTTTTGGTTTGGCCATGGTTTTGTCTGCTTTTCGATTTTTGCATTTTGATTGCCGACTTGGTATCGTCAACTGTCACCTTTTATAGTCTGCCAGCTTCATAAATATTGACCAATGACCATTTCTAAAGATTTTCTGCTTAGTGAAAGAGTTACCGTACACTCTTTTTTCCGGCAATAGATCTGTATTTACTGTCTCGTCCGAACCCCAGGAAATCGGTAATGTTGAAGCCTGGGCCTAAACCCTGACCTTCCAGTCTTCAAATGATCTAACGCTACCGTAAATACCGGTTAAAGAAATAACTGAGCCTTGTTTTACACAAATTACGAGTTCTAAATAGATAGCGGTCAGGGCCAAGAGAACTTAGTATTGTTAAAATCCACAAATTACAAGCCCTCAATTTATACTGACTGTGGCCAAAAGAACTCAGTCTAGTTAAATTGCAAAATCATTTTCTGAGTTTGCAATTGTTAATATAAAATGTCAGGTTTGACAAGATATCTTGGAATGATGTTTAATGGCGTTGATAGATCTAGCAATATTGGCTTCTCATATTGTGCACCTACATTTCAAATTAAAAAAAATCAATTGTTTAAGAATTTCTGATGAATCAAATAACAAAACTAAATTTAAATGGCTAGACATTTTATAAGACTTATCTATCATATGAAAACATGACCCCTACATTTGTTTAAATGCCAATTTTATATGTTAACTATTCCTAAAGTTTGCCCATGAAAAGTTTGCTAAAGTATGGAAGCCGTCTAAGCTATTTTACATT
>JACSZP010042859.1:0-15454 GCA_016161895.1 Pinna nobilis | reverse complement strand
TTGTTTAATGTCCCACTCAAGAATCTTTCACTAATATGGAGACATCACTGTGTGCCCGTGAAGGGCGATAAATTTTGTCTATGCTCGGCACTTATGGCCATAGGGCAGGGAGGGTTCTTTAACATGTCAACACCATCGGTGACATGGGACCTGGGTCATCCAAAAGACAGGGACAGCCAACCGTATTGTGGCTTGAGCTTGAACCCATACCCTTCGATTCGAAGTAGAACACAATAACCACTAGGCCATGGCGGCCCCACTCACTGATATGGCCTAGTGCTTAAAGCATTCACTTCAGGTGTGGAGGATCTAGGTTCAAGTCTGGTCTGTGACAAACCAATGTATTTAACATCAATATCAACTATGTGCTTATCAATCGCTATGCATTTGAGTCAGTCCCTTGCTGTTTTGACAAAACTTTATAAAAAAAATTAGGCCAAAGTTCATAGTAGATGGTCAGACAATATTTTCCGTGATACATCTAGCTGAGAAAGATTTTAAAAAACAAAACAATAACAAGGATTTTGTTAAATCTGATTTACAGAATTTCACATGGACGTTCAGAAATGCAAAGGTTGCTGCTTTATTGGAGTAGCCAACAGGAAAAATAAGTCTACAACTCTGCATATCTGCTTTACTACTTCATTTCTTATGATGAAGCTTTCTGTATTACATATACACTCTACTTGAAACTGGAAGGATATCTGGGGATAGGTTTGGTTTGACAGGGGCAGATACAGTCCAAGTTTTGAAGTCTTACAGTATTAACCCTTTCAACTCTACGTATGAAAATGGTATGCTTTCTTCTGTTGTCTGGACCAGTCTTTTTCAGTCTGTGGTATTGAAAGGGTTAAGTAAATGAAAATTGAGAACCTGTGGTATTATAGTTGTTGGTATGTTAACCACCCCTCGCTGTTCAATGGCCCATAATGTCAAGGATAAGGCAAAATTTGAAGCTTTATACAAGCATTCAATGACCACTCTGTATCAATGAAAGGTTCTGAATAGTTAAATAACTTTTCCCACTGAATAGTTAAACAACTTTTGCACTGAATAGTTAAACAACTTTTGCACTGAATAGTTAAACAGTTTTTGCACTGAATAATTAAACAACTTTTCCCACTGAATAGTTAAACAACTTTTGCACTGAATAGTTAAACAACTTTTGCACTGAATAGTTAAACAGTTTTTGCACTGAATGGTTAAACAACTTTTCCCACTGAATAGTTTAACAACTTTTCCCACTGAATAGTTAAACAACTTTTCCACTGAATAGTTAAACAACCTTTTCCACTGAATAGTTAAACAATTTTTTTCAGTTGTGAAGAATTGGATTAAAGTCAGGCTACCCTTAAATCACTGCATTGTTTCATACTTGTCATAAGCCATTACTTTTGTCGGAATGTGACCTAACGACCTTCAGTTATGATAGCATGTTTTGTTAGTCACAAGTGTAATTCTGCATTGGATTAAGTGTGTTGCTTTTGGCTGAGTTTCAGTCTTGTATTCTCCTTTTACAACCTAATTAAATCCTTTCGCATATTTCTCTAGGTCAGGACTCCATTTTCATATTATCATATATTTTAAAATGTCTTTTCAGATGGACCCTCATGCGTTTCTTCAAGTCGACCCAAAATTAAAATAAAATGACAATTTTCCAGTAGACTGTATATGTATATATGCTCGCCTTTTCTGTACAATAGCTTCAATACTTTTTTTTTCTTTTTTGTTATTCTTTAAGCATGTAAATCTGCTGTAAATAATCTCCCAACTCTTCAGTTTTGATAGATAACAATAGTGTTCCTGGCATCTACCATTTTTGCTGTACTTCTCTGACAAGCCCAGCTGTAATATCTGACAAGTCCAGCTGTTATGTCTGACAATGTCTATTCTCTTGATTATCATCTCCCATGATCATCTTCATCTTTCTTTTCTTTCTTTGACCCCAGTGTAGACAGGCATGGCTACATATGACTGATGACTTTGTAGGGTGCCCTTACATAGAATCTTTAGGGTGTAAGCTTGACAATTTCTAACATAGTGCTGGAATGCTCTCCATCAGGCAATTCTAGAATATATTTATGTTGCTTTTGATGATGTAGAACACACAGTTACATTCCAAAAGATATCAAAGTGTAACCCTCATAGCGGTAGGCTAATGATTTATATACCACAACACCTATGAGATGCTAGATAGTAGTAGGGCTTGACTACTGACCTACTACATTTTTCTGAAGTATTGCTTTTGTTATGCTAGTATGTATAGCTATGGACATGCTAGACTACAATAAATACAGCTCATACCAAAGGACATATTAGGCCTAAACCTTGATAGATGTACATAGTATTTCATTCAGTCAAACAGGCAATGACAAACTAACATCTTTCTCATTACAACACCTTACTTACCATTTCTTGCTTGACATGATATGTATTATATTGGAGCATTTTGTACTAACCACAATAATATGAAACTTTGCATTAAATGCATGCCATGTTTGTACTACCATGTTGCATTTTGTTTACAGCTACTATTATCAGAGTTGGCACACATCTCCGAGCTCGCCCGGTTACATATCCACTAGTAGTCCTGGTAACATGTCGCCAGCCACCCCAAGTTACTCTTCATCAAGCTCACCAGGTTACTCGCCTGGCACACCTGGTTATTCACCTGGCACACCTGGCTATTCACCTGCCTATACGCCTGGTACGCCGGGGTATTCGCCAAGCACTCCAGGGTATTCCCCGGGGTATTATCCGAGTCCACATGGGTATCCGCCCATCAGTCATTCGCCAGGGTACGCCCCACCAGGAATGCGGTATGATGGACACATGCCAGACAATTATAACATGAACCATAGGTACAGTGGTATTATTTATCAGGTTTTCAAAGTGTGGTAGTTGTTCTGTTCTGTTAAATGTTTTTTTTTATTTGAAAGTGATGACACCCTGTGTTTTTGCTGTGAATATTTTGTACTCGTTTTAAGTGTTAATCTTTCACAGAACACCGATCATTTGTCCTGAGAGCACAGAATCACAGTTTTATCACGAATCACGTCTGTTATTTCATTTGTGTTTTCTTTTGTTCCTTAACATTTCTAATTATTTCAAGAAAACCACCTTGGATATAATTCCTCGATCTGAGACTCCCTGGAGTATCTTGTCCCTTTCTCTATAAAACTGAATTCTTAGTATCATAATTTCAATGTAACCTGTCTCTGAGATGATCGCATGAAACTCACCTACCTGCACACTATAAACCTACTGTTACCTTGTTGCATTTATGTGCATTGTTGAATTCTCCTCGAAAGTCTGTAACTAACTTGTTAGACGATTAACGGTCACAATAGAAGATCAATGCAGGAATTAGACAGGTATTAATGCTCATTTCAAATCAATCTTTTATTTAATCAGAGTTCTTTTTAATCCATAGATGAATTAATTATGTAATATTCTTTTAACAAACTATAGCTAGTATATTACAGAACGAATCGAGCATTTGAGAAATTTAATAGTACAACAAGAGCTTTTTCAGTAATATGTGCTAGGTATAGGGGACTTATCATTGGTGTAGGACTTGTCATATACAGATTCATATCCGAGTAACTGACAATTATGTATTCCAGAAAACCTATACAAAGTTCGCAAAGCTTCAGCAAGGAAGATCGAGTGACTTCTAATACTGCTACAAACCAACAGTATAGAAGAACTGTATCTGATACGGGGAAAAAACAACCCTCTAACACTAGTGCTGCTCCATCACGCACTAACCAACTCAAGAAGTAAATATATATTTCAAAGATTTGTATCATATCCATTACTACTCTCGAGACTTACTATGTGGCAATATCTACATAATCACAGTTATGGTCATGAATGCCCAGTCCAGGGTGGTTGTTGTGCTATTAATTTCATATTCATTATAGGTTGACTTTTATGTTCTTTGACTTTTATGCTCCTCCGACTGTCTTTTCATCAATACATTACGTACCTTACTTATCGTCTAATGTTTCACTTCATTATTTTATTTAACAATACGTGAAACACTCTCAAGTTTTCTGCTGTTTTTTAATTTTTTTTTTATTTTTCGTTTTTTTTCTCCGTACTTTCACTTGTTTGTTTGACATTCATTTGTAAATTTCACTTTTTATTTCGTCTTTTTAGTGGTTTGTTTGCTCTTACTTTAGAATTTAAGTGTTAAAGATTTACTCAGGTCATTTGCAGATGGACTCTGTCGTATGTTGGTACACAAAATCGTACACATTAAGTACACTTGTACAGAAAGCTATCAATGTTGTCATCTCCTTAATATTCCAGCCAATCATCAAGAAGCATACCTGTCTTACAACGTAGGAATGGTGCAAGGTAAAGTCAAAGATCCAATATTAATACTACGCTTCCATGTTAGATGCTAGCTGTCTCGTGGAGGACATTTCGTAGACAGGAAATTGTATTCAGAAGTGTCTCTTTTCTTAGAAATAGAGGTTGATAGTAATTATTTAGAATTATTGAAACTTGTTACCATGTTAAATCTTGATTGCTAGTTACCCTTTCTGATAAGTGCAAATACTTGTATGTAGGTGGTTTGATTATGGCCTCACAATAGAGTGACATCTTACATGGTTAAATTCTGCACTTCATCCGCATGGTATATCCCCCAGAAGTGGTGTCCATCTTGGTGACATATCATTGCAAAACAGGGGAGGCAACACTTGTAGGAAAGGGAGATAATTCTGTTCTGACTGTGCTATTTTAATTACTGGAATTTTCTGCAAGAATGTGAGGTTGGCATGAAATGCACTAGGAAGGTAGATCATCAGTGCAAGCAGAGAATTAGAATAAAGACAAAAATGTCTGAAACTCAGATCACTTACTGTTGGAAAGTTATATGTATCAGGATTCTTTCTTTTCTGTACTTCTGTAATGCCAGTCTCAAAATGATAATATATACAGCTAATAAAAGTGCATGAACAAAGGGCAATAACTCTTGCTTAGGAAGATTCACTGGCTCTGCTAATGAGGATTAGTAAGTATGATTCAGTCCAATTCAAAATTTGATTTTTTCATACTCATGTTTAGTTGACATGTTGTCGTGTGAAAGGATCTACCAACTCTGCTGTGGTGGATTACACATGATGACCTTTTTGGAGAAATTTCAACGTCCTTAACAATGGAATGTCTGGCACTGATTACATTAAACAAAGCTGAAATCTTCAGTGTCCAGTTGATCATACTTTAGTGTTATGAAACTTGCAATTCTGAATTAAGGCCAGTGGTAAGACTGGACATGATATATGTATCATGGCATTCTTCATCTATCCAGCTGTCCATGGTCATAGTTTTCTGGACTTTCTTTTTTTTTTTTTTTTTTTTTTTTTCACTATTGATGCAGATGTCCAGCTAAATTTGGATGTAAGCTTCCTCTCATGGAGTTACAGGTGCAGTTTGCATTTCAGTGGGCTTGAGTTACTATAAGCTACTTTTTATGTAAGACTAGGTAAAAAAGAGTGTTCTGGACTTTTAAACTTATTTTTTTCTTTTTTTGCTATGGATTGAGATCAGATGCCAAAACTCTGACAAAAGCTTCCTCTCAGTTTACATTTACTTGGCTTGGGTCACCATGACCTACTTTACAGGTAAGAGTAGGTTTAACAGTTTTCCAGACTTGCTGACGGGCATATATTGTACCATTTACGGTACTCTTGTTGGTTCATTAATTGCTCTGAAAAGGTCACAACAATGTGTCATGAGAATGTAACTTCGGCAGATTTCCTTTAGATCCTCTCATTGCAATATGTCAGAAAAACATGAGCATGAAAAAACACAAGTTGAATTAGACTGGTGTCCTAATGCTTCAGTAGGTCTGAGATAGATACACCTAGCTCACATTCCTGTTGTCACATGGGTATGCTTCTAGCAGTATAGCTACAAACACAGCCCTGATCTGCTAACCATACTTGTTTATGTTCCAGAAAATCTGAAATGAATGTGTTTGTTGAGATTTCTCCTACTTATTATGAAATTTTTGCAATGTACAATGTATGTACTGTACTAGACTCACTTAAAAGTTATTTCAAGACAAAAATGAAAGAAAAAGAAAGCTAACAATTTTAAGTTGTCAGATTTAATATGTGAAATTGTCTTTATATAGCCTACATGTATCTGTCTGTATTTGGTAAAATTAATCATCCAATCGGGTACCAAGAATCGTATGCTTTCTAACTCTCTACCTGTTAATTGAAGATTCTTTACTCTCCCCATTATTGCTATATTTTCTTTTTCACCATGTACTGACTTTTTCTGCAAATTCTTCTTCACAAGAACAGGATTGAATTTTGCAAACCTCTAAGACATATCACTGAGCATGTGTAGATATGCATACAACTCCAGTGATCAGTGTCAAGTGATTCAGGCTAGGCACGTAACTTAAGCTTAAGAATTTACTCAACTCCAGCTAGTTCTGAATTCCAATGGGCTGTTAGGCTTTAGCTGAGGAAATTCTCAAACTTAAGTAAATTCCAAACTTTTATGATGCCAAGCCCAGCAGAAGCTTAGTTTTTAAAACCTTCAGTTACTGCTAGAAGACCTATTACAATGTACATGAAGTTTGAGTTTTCAGCTTGTATGCTGTAGACTCAACTTTGAATAGGGTCCACAAGAAGCCTAGATAATTAAAGTAGATAGCATATATTCCCTCACCAAACACTCAGCATTTGAAGCGAAAGTTGTGAGTTGTTCAGGCTTACATAATCAGTTTAGGTTCCAGCAAGGCTCAAATCCACGTTGTTAAGAGGTGAGAGACTGAGTGGTTTAAAGTGCAATGCACTAACCATTTGACCATGGAGGCCCCCAATGAGAAATTGAAAACCGGGATCTTTTATCACAGTAGTTGTTAGCACGTTCAAGAACCCTCCCTGCTCAACTGCTGTCAGTATTGACAAAATTTGTTGTCCTTCATCGGCACACAGCGACGGCTCTATATAAGTGAAATATTCTTCAGTGGGACGTTAAACAGCAATAGAGGGGGCCACTTGAGTAGGTTTGACTGTACCCCCAGACAAGAGCAATCAGTTTATCTCTCCTGTATGCCTTGCTGTTCTTGGACATAGGGCAAACGTTTCCAAAAGTGCTCTTCACCAAAATCTGTACCCCTTTTATTAAAGTATGAAGTTTATATTGGCAAATGATTACACTTTTAAGCAAAATTCCATAGTTCTAGTGTAATAGTGACAGGGCACCATGAGTCGTAGTTTTGGTAATATTGTCTAATAAATTGCTTTGATTTATCATATCATACACTGAATTAAAAAGAGTGACAGTAGTTTCTCATGATCTTAGTCTGATTTGTATTGTAGGGAATCAAATCTCTTTTTATTTTGTTTCATTTACAGTGAAAACTTATCTTGAACTCTGACAAATTGAAATCCTGCTTAATTTGGAATGATTTCAATTTCCTGGCTTTATTATTTTATTGCCATTTAACCCGGTTATTTTTAAAACCCTGTTTATTTGAAAGAAAAATTCATTCCCCTTTGGTTTCAATATATCAGGGTTCGACTGTAGCTCTATTTTTCAGACATACTGCCTCAAGTATTTTCATGGTCTATTTTGTCTTGCCGAATCATAATAATAGATCAAGTCGAGCCTCGTTGATCCAGACGCCTTTAATGTCAAGCAAAGTGTCCTGATAAATGAAAAATCAGGATTATTGACACAACACTTCTATAATAACTAGTACACATTGTACAAATTAAAAATTCTGTTCCGAGGAAATCTTGTCTGGAATATTAAGCATCCAGATTATTGGCATCTGGATTAATGAGGCTTGACTGTGTATGAATTATGCTTTGTTATAGTAAGTAAATAAATGCAACTTAGTAATATACACTTTTGTACTTTTGATCAGTGGACCGGTCAATGGTAAATCACCAAACAGTCCAGGAATCTCACCTAGTCCTAGTCCAAGGTCGTCAACAGGGTCAGCGGGGCCTAGTCCAGCATCGTCCACATCTTCGCTTCACAAATCTGGTGGTGACAAAAGTGGTGTGGGATCGGTGGTCCCGCGGCGAACTAAAGTGTCAGACAGAGTGGCCTCAGCAGCCTCTCCAGCAACCGCAACGAAACTGAGTTCGTCAAGACCTGCCACTTCAACATCAGCAAGTCGGACAACTGCCCGGGCTCCAACTTCAGCAACAACTAATAACATTAAGAAAAATCATCTGACTCCAGTAAGTTTTAGCAATAACCTTTCTCTAAGACATTGTCAAGCAGGTACTTTGTCAAATGCTACTTGTCTCCAAGCTGATATTGCACTATGTGGGTCCAGTTCTGGTGTGCAAAAATTAGGGACAGCAACAGACTCTGCATCAGAATTTGTTGCTGTTGATTCTAGCAAAATCCTTTTAGATTCTATCTCAGAAAAATCTTCTTTTTCAGTAGATAGAGATTCTCTTATCACACATGACCAAAGAACTATGAGTGGGAATAACACAAAATCTCTCTGTACTCAATCCATGAAAAGTGGGACAGTAGAAAATTTACAAGCTGGTTTTGAATGTATGTCCCTCAATGTTAAGAATACAGAATACCTATCCCACAAGTCTTGGCCTTCCCATAATGCATATTCAAACAGAGATCAGGTTCATACTCTGCAGGTAACAACAGCCAAAGCTGCACATCCACCAAGTAATTCTGAAGTGGATGAGACAGTTCCACCTCGCTTAGTTATGAAAAGGACTGCAGGATCAACATCAGAGATCAAGTCAACCAAAGATAGTGAAGCAGCACACAAAGATATCAAGTCACCAAATATAGCTGCCTCAGGATCTGTAGTTCAGAACGAAAAAGTGTCGTCTGCTGATAGTGGAAATGATCCAAGATCAGCAGGAAGAGGTACATCTACACCAAAGAATTATACCAATGGAACCTCTCCTCAGTCACAATGTATCCAAGGAGATTCACCTCAAACAACTAATGTTAAAAACATAAAAGGATCTCCATTAAACAGCAACAGTTTAAATAGTGCTACAGTTAAAAATCTAAAATTGTCAAATCAGCAACCTGATATCAAAAGTTCATCTGGGTCTCCAACCAGTAACAGAAAAGCTATAAATTCAGTCGCTCATGGCACAAAAGACCAGAAAATGGAGTCTAAAGGTCAAATATCGGCCAAGCCTCAATCTGGGAATACGAGCTCCTATACAAGTAACGAAAAAACTTCAAAACCAACAGATGACCAAATTGTATCCAAAGACCAGGGCAGCAGTGGAAGAAATCAAAAATCCTTAAAATCAGACAGCAAAACAAGTAAATCTGGAACTTCTAAAATACAAAATGTTAGCAGTTCTGTCAACAGGAAAACAGAGACCAGACTTAGTACTAAAATGTCCACTAGGTCTACAGGAAGTAGCTCAAGTTCGTTGAACTCAAGTAGAAGTAGCATAAGGTCTACAGAATCTGCATCTGAGAGCAAGAACTTAAAAAAGGCTGACAGCAGACGTCAGTCAGGCAAAAGTTCACTTAATTCAAGTAGGAGTAGCGTAAGGTCTACGGAATCTGGATCCGAAAGCAAGATCCTAAAAAAGGCTGACAGCAGACGCCAGTCAGGTACTAGTTCACTTAATTCAAGTAGGAGTAGTGTGAGGTCAACAGAATCTAGATCCGAAAGCATGACCCTAAAAAAGGCTGACAGCAAACGTCAGTCAGGCACTAGTTCACTTAATTCAAGTAGGAGTAGCGTAAGGTCTACGGAATCTGGGTCTGAGAGAAAGACCCTAAAAAAATCTGACAACAGACAATCGGGAAGTAGATCACTTGGTACAAGTAGAAGCAGTGTAGGATCTTCAGAGGCAGGATCTAAAAATAGAATCACGAAAACTCTGGATGAAAGAAAATCTCAGTCTGGTGGTAATCCGAAATCTGACGTAACATTAAAACCAGGTACAAAGGAAACTGTTTCTAGTAGTCGTGTCAGCTCAACAATGAAGGAGTGCAAAGAATCAAAAACAACTTCCTCTAAAATGAGTGATGAGAAGCCAAATCCTGAGACTGAAAATAGCAACTCATCAGAGTTCACATTAAATAGTGTTAAATCAGTTGACTCTGCAGGCTGCAATGGAAAGTTATCAAAATCCAGACTCAACGGTAATTTGCAAGAGTCCCTCAGGAATAGTAAAAATTCTGTGGATGCAGTTCTAAGCAATAGAAGAAATACAAAGCAAGAGAGTAAGTCTACAAAAAACAATGATACATTAGACTCTAAAAATGTGTCTTCATCTAATGTCCAGGAGAAAAACTCAAGAAGAGCAATATCAAATGACATAAGTCAGGCTAAGACAGAGCACCTTAAAGCTGACAATTCCTCTGGTAAACATACGTCTAATTCCACTAGAGGAACAACTAGAATGTCTTCCACTGATAAAGTTTCAACTGTCTTTTCAACTCCTAGTGAGCAATCCTCAGCTGCTGCTTTAGCATCCACACAGTTGAAGGGACCAACACAAACAAATGTCTCCAAAACTGAGGGTGAAATTTCACTTGACAAAACAGACAGTAATGATGTCACACCAGCAAATGTGTCTGTTGACAACAAATTATCACCAGATAGCAGCTTAGCAGACACAGACATACTAAGTAGAACTAGCTCAAGAAGTAGCATTGAATCTAATTGTTCAGTTGTCACTGTCATAGAAAATGATAATGTTAGAGTGGCAGACGGATCTACGTCAGCAAGGAATGGTACTTGTCCAAAAAGTGGAATGGTTGATTCTGTTTTTTCTGATGAATGTACTTTTTCCTTAGTGAGAGGTCCACACAAGCCTCTCTCCAAAGACAGTACTGGTCAATTGGTCAGTATAAGAGGTACTGCTGGGCAAAATAAAGCATCAGTGCAAGCCCAGATGTCTGTCGTCTCCCAGAATTCCTCTACAGTCCGAAACACAAGCACCATAGGTAAACCAGATAGGAGAAAATTAACATCTGTAAGTTTTTGTTCCTTTTTTGTTTCTTTAAAATCCTGCTGGAAGCTAACTAGCACAGACAAGGCCAGATTAACAATATTTTTGTTTCTGATATGGCAGAAAGGATGACATTAGTTTTCTTTTCTTTTTTTTATGCATGATTTTTTTTAGTTTATCCAAATCTGTAAATCACGGGATATATGTTTGGCACTTGTATAGTCACCCGCCTTTCCGGTAATCAACTTTTTATAAGTTGTTGCCATGGTTCATATAGCTTAGTGTTGCGACCATGTTGCTCAATGTTGCTGCTATGTTGCACAAAGCTCAGCTCTGTTGCCATGTTGCACATGGTTTAATGTTGCTGCAGTGTTGCACATGGTTCAGTGTTGCTGCAATGTTGCACATGACTCAAGATTGTTGCCATCTTGCATGTGGTTCAATGTTGTTGCCATGGTGAACATGGCTCAGTATTGCTACCATGGTGCACTTGGCTCATTGTTGTTGCCACGGTGAATATAAATAATATGTGGAAAGTTATGGATCATGTGTCAGAGTCTGAATGTCTGGTGTTGTCTGTGGCTCCCTGCCTCTGTCGCTATTTCTGCTTACATCATCTCCCAGTGTTCCATTTGCTATACCTAGATATTGTGTTCATTCATATCACCAATGCTTATTCAGAGCTGCCAGGTCTTGGATAGTTTTGTTGGTTATTGATACAGTTGGATGAATCATTATTAACCCTTTCAACCCTAGGCATCAAAATGGTATGTTCTGTTGTCTCGGACCAGTCTATTACAATGTATGTTCTGGAATGTTGAAAGCGTTAAGATACAAATATTATTTTCACAAAGAAGTGTAAGTCCTAAGATTAATCTTAAAATTAACCTTGTGAGCAAGTCTTTGACCAAGAGGCTTTTCAATAAGGCATCTGAATCTCTGCAGTAATTCCCTAACAGTATTGAAATCTACATAGAGAGCACTGTTCTGTCAATCATTTTAATCAGAGACTACCCTAGAATGTTCACCTCCTGTTTTCTCTCTCTCTTAACATCTCTTCTATATGTGCCATTTCTCCTATAGTGCATTTTACTTTTTTTCATTTTTCTCTGGAGGAATGTTGACTTTATACAATAAGATAGATATTTTGTTTGTGTGGGTTAGATGGCTGATATATCGATCATATTCCTAGTCCATTGATGGTATATATGATAAGTCTGTTGATACCTTTGAATAGATTGCAAGGTTAAGAGCACCATTTCATTTATATACAAATTTGAGATACAAAGAATAGTAGGATCTGCTTTGAGAGGTCACATCCTGGAGCATGAAAATGTGGTTCCTATAAACAGGTGGTCCCTTAACTAATTCAACCCCAAGCATCAAAATGGTATGCTCTTTCCCATTGCCTTAGACCAGTCCATTATGGTCTGTGGTGTTGAAAGAGTTAAAAGAGGATAAACTTCAAAACTTTTAAGTCAAAGTGGTATCTCAATGCAGATAACCACCCATAACATTGACCTCTCAAGAGAGGATCCACTTTACGTTTCCTTGACCATATATATCACAAACAACACGTCCGGCTTTCATGCTCCAAATTATCATCTTTTTTTCATGTTTGCTGTAGACTTTTTTATTTAGTTTCATTTGCTAGTTCACTCACATGAAAATTTGAAAAACAAAGAAAAAAGGTCAATAATTTGAACTTTGAGCATGACAGGAGACAATTGCCAGCCTTATTTACCTATGGTGCTATGGTTTCTAGTCCAGAGAGTAACCTTCTTTGTAAACATGTTTTATAACTTGTGTCTTCTGTAGAAACGTGGTGTGAACACAGTCAAACTTGTGTGTAAAGGGGTCACGTAAGGGAGGCAACTCTTCTTGGCCACTCTCCTTTGTCTATGACCGCATAATATGTGCTTTTGTTGTCAGTGTTGTATATTATGTAAACAGAAATTTGCCGCAAGTGTTTTTGTAACGATAGCTAGATGACCGTTACACATAAGTTTGACTGTGAATTTAAAAAAAAAAACAACGTAAATCCAATATTTTAAGATACCGGTATATGAAATGAGATAGATGAATTAGTTCATATGAAATGAGGTAGATGAATTAGTTAATTTTTTTATTACGTTATTTAGAGGAGGGTGAATGCCTTGTCGCTATTAGATTAACCATGCAGTTTTTTACTTTTACTCTGTAAACTAATTTCAATCTCTTTTCGTAGAAATATGCAATAAAAGCCTAGGATTTTAGATTTCTAAGAACGTGTAGTTTTGGGTTCAATGGACACAAATAGACATGTCTACACAGAAAGCAAAAAGGGTGTTGGTGATTCTCTTTTTTTATACCCAGAACAAATTTTGGATACAACGTCCTTTGTCTAATCTTTGTTTGGTGATGGAAAACCTTATCCAAGATAGATCATTCATTTTCTGACTGAATTTACATTTTAATGATCAACAGATGCAACACCATGATTTTATGAATGGATTTTAATTGATGCTACGCTTTGAAATATGATTTTTCTTCTAATGTTGAGAAGTTCTATCGAAGGTTAAAAATATTAATGTATATTGTTTGCAAACAAATTTATGATCGATGGAACCATTTTAAAGATGCTTTCTCTAAATTCATATATACTTTTCCCATACATTCTAATAAATTTTTATATGCAGAAATATTTATCATGTTTAATCAGCTTTACATCAAATTATATTTGAAGGTTAATTGAAATGTAATATTTTAATGATTAGTTTCAATTAGGTTTAGAAACTTGTACACTTTAGCTATATATGTAATTATTTATATAAATAAATTCAAGTAAGTTATAAGTATTAATAAGTATAAATTTGGTATCCAGATATTATATCTGTGCTAGTATAACGAGAGTGATAAATTATGCATCAGTGAATTGACAGGTTATGTATGATATTTTAGGAGGAGGAGTTACGACAAAAACAGCAAAACTTGAAAACAAATCAGCATCCAGAACCAAATAAGGTCAGAGGTCGAGTAGATGACACCAAACTTCGCCAAATTCAGAAAGATGCTGTCAATAATTTTGTTGCCAAGGTAAGGACAGTACTTAGTTCTGTATTTTGATAAACAATCTAACCTTTTGCAACTGTCCAAGGGAAGGAGCAAAAAGGGTCACATATGACAGGTGGTCTCTTAATTTAAGGACAACATGTCTTATGTGAACTAAATGTATGTTTCCCAAAATGTCTTTTCTTTGACAAATCACTTGAATTAAGAAATGACCTGTCAGTTGTTTATATTTTGTTCCTTCCCTTTGATAGTCTCTGAAAACTGGTTAGACTGTACATTGCTAGTGGGATACAGGAATTCCCCATAGAAAAAGAGAGAAATAAGTGAGTGATCATGCGACAGTGATAGACTTAAGGGCACCTTTGATGTTAATAATGAGCAACAGCATAAAGGTGGAAGTGAAGGCAAATGTTTTCAAACTAGCGGACCCAAAACCGAGAGATTCATAGACAAAATATTTGTGTGCCATTCCAGGATGCTCTTCGGAAAACAGATAGACAAGTTATGGGAAGTATTCTTGAAATGAGTGTGTTGTCTTTTCTATAAATTGTATCATGTGGTATTGTAAGTCACATGACCAAAAATGAAGTCCTATCTATCGCTGAAACGAAATATTCCTTGATTAGCTTAGATGATTGATTTCTCAGTCAAGTTTAGAATAATTTGTCAACTTTCTTTGATTTCCTTCTTTAGAGAGCTGGAGTGTCCACGCCAGATGACGACAAAAGACGTCCAGGAGTGGGTACACAGTCCCGCACAAGTAACTACAGCATGTCAAATAGACACCCAGGAGGAGGTAATCATTGGTCTTTCTGATTTATTTTATTTTTTTTCACTTTGAAAGTCAACACTTCTAAAGAACCATAATTATGGTAATTATCTTATATGCCCCTTACCACACAGAGGTTCACGAATCATATCATCACCCCAGGTTGCAATTATTTAGAGTACAGATTTATTAGGCTTATTCCTGCTGCAGTTTTCATGCTAGGAGTGCCTTATACCCCTACAGTAAAGAGTTGGTAAAATTATTATTTCACTCATACTTCTGAATTTGTCCACTTTTTAAGGCTAACTCCTCCTGTGTCCAAGGTAGATGCTTTCGTAGTTCAAGTACAGTGGACTCCACTAAATTGCATACCGCTTAATTGCATAATTCGGTTAATTGCATATAAATTGANNAAAATGTCCGTTTATTTGCATAGAAAAATTACTGAATTCCGTTTAATTGCATAGAGAAATTCTGAAAAAAAATATTCCTCTTAATACGTTTTCCCATGCCCCCAGGTTACTCACTTTGAGTCCAGTAGCCTATCAGCATATCTAATTAGTTCCTGCTTACTTTGACTTTGTTTTGATAACGTTTTCACACCTCCGTCGTAAGATCTTGTCCATGTGCTAGGCCTATTTATAGGCGAGTTTGACAAGCTTAATTGCTGGCTTCAAAC
>JACSZP010042834.1:0-10252 GCA_016161895.1 Pinna nobilis | reverse complement strand
ATTGTTCTATGTAGCATAACAATAATGCTAAAGCAACAATTTTCACTGTTATTTTCTCATAAGTCACATTGTAGTTTTGAATTTCTTAGTTGCATAGTATTCTTAGTCTATTCATTTAAACAAGGGGGATGTAGCATTATGCAGTATTCTCATGAACTCTAACCTGATCGATATAAGGATATGCATATGAACTTTGGACTGTATCTTGACCTTATGATGTCACGTGTCACCCTGTGCAGGGCATCCTGCAAACCCCGTGTCAGAATCTCAGTTCTACATAATACATGCTGGAATACATTACTACCTGTTGTTGTTGTCATTCCTTCTATGCGGTATACAACAGACACCGCACTCACCGTCACAAATATTACATGTATTACCCAGTGTTGATCAAAGGCAAATTTGGTCCAAATTAGCCAGTTTGTTCCTGAAGAAGCATTTAATGTGAAATCCTGTTGTAGCACTATGGGAAATGTTTAACCCCAGGATGGGGCCAAAAATGAGTCTGGGCCTGGGACCTACTTGCATTTACACCTCAAAAGGATGTTACATTCCATAAATCAGCATATTTTGGGTTTTTTACTTTCAGAGCAGATTTTTTAAAGTTGCAAAATTTGAACTTTTTTGGCGTCAGTGTGGCCATTTGAATCCAGAGGGATGGCTTGAGAAAACTTCAGTCTGCTTCTACCAATGTTGATTCCAGGAAAAATTAGGTCGCAATTGGCCTATTGGTTTCAGAGAAGAAGTCGAATATGTTAAAAGTTTACGCACGACGGACGACGCACGACGACGGACGGGAACGGATCGCAGTAGGTCCCTTGAGTTTTCAAAGATGACTTAAAATCCCTAAAATTGCCCCTTTGTGTCAGAACAGATTAAATCCTATTATAGACATACGTCATAAAATACTATATATATTTTTAAGTTTCCGTCCAAGGCAAAATTTCCTATTCAGCAAGTACAGTAATGTGCATGTTTTTTCGTGCTTCCTGTAGAAGCATAATTATATTATATCGATCACACAATCCCTTAATATGCCTTTGTAGTTTTATAGAATGCTTCTTTGTTGACCATTGTGTAATATGAAATAGATACGAAAGACACCAAAAATGAACTTTGATAACGCTTTTAGGATTTATATTCCAAAACATCTGGAGTGCTCCGACATTTTTTATCTACGATATCTAGATATTGCGTGCATATTTATTATATTCAGCAGCTGTATAGTCTAAATTTTAGCTAGTGCAAATGTGGTATTTCAATTTTTTATTCTGTGGGGTCCAAATGTTTCTTGAAATCATCCGATTTGTCAGAAACGTTATACAGTGGTTGATTTATACACAAATGGCACTATTTTATGGCCTTAATGGTCTTTATATACAGATAGTCGCTGATGCAGGTTTTACTGTATTGATTTAGAGTCAAGAGAAAGATAATTTCCATGTAAATGCCTTCGAGTAAACTCTGCTCATGAGAGTATGAGAATGGATGGTCTATCAGAGGAGTGCAATTCGTCCCCTTTTGGAATTCCAACAGATTGCGAAAAGACTTGGATACAAAATAAATACAAAAATATTGTGAATGACGAATTTATATCAACTTCAGACAACTTGTGCGTAGAAACAGTGGTGTTTTACAAAGTTTTTTTTAAAGACCAATCACTGGATATGGATATTTCCTACTTCAGGTTTTAAGAAGCAACAGTCTATGGCCCAGAAAAGTCTACTTTTAATTCATTATGCTGAATGGTCGTGCTGGAGTGTTGGAGAGGCTGTTGATTTAAGAAAAGCATTGTGACAACTTTGCTTCAGGGTCTGTATATTTTTTTTTTCAGAATACAAATCTGATCATTTAATATGTTTTTGAGGAGCAAAGATAAGAGTTTGGTAGAATATTTACTGGAATAAAGATCAGGAACCCAATATAGGTACGGAAATTCATATTCACTCGTCCGTTGGACTGGAATATTAAAGGCGTGTAAATTAAATCTGGATTTTGGAGACTTTTATCTTTTAAAAGGGCAGTTGAACTGTAGGTACAATTACCAAATATTGATTTGAAGCCAAGGTCGTTTACTATACAGTTATCATATGAGTTTAACAAACAAAGATAATGTTGTTATAAGCTCTGTCGGCTTGAACCAAAATACATGTATATTCCTCGTCTAACCTATCTAATTCATGCACCCCTTCTGTTTTATGGCTATACCTCCTAGACTACACTACACATTCACTTTAAAATTTCATAAATAGGGGGGTTTCTGTATTATAAGTAGTTTGCTTAAAATGAACTTTAGCCTTGTGCGACCACAAAGACCCATTTTAGGGGCTAAAATAAAAATTTCTTGTTTGCGATTCTCCTCATGCCCTTCAAGTCATGGACTTATTGGGCGAACAATAATAACTTTATATACAAATAAATATTTTTAAAACATAACGAATACTTTTCTTCATATAAAATTCAGCCTTTTTTATCAAAGTGAATATTAGATAGGTCAGAACAAAAAAATCCTTAATACCAAGTCATATAAACATTGGACTGCCGCTGATGTAATCTGTATTATGTCCCGACGGGCTTTTATGATATTCATCTAATGGAGCAAAATGTTGGTTCCGAGTTCGATGCAAGTTCGAGTTTCGTTTAAGAGGCTCGGAACTCCATGCTAGTCTGAGTTTCGTTTAAGAAGCTTGGAAGTCGATGCCTGATCCCTTTCAGGAACTCATATGTATAAAGGAAAGAACTAGCAGCTAAACCGTTCTCTGGTAAGTACTGGGTCACTCGATAGTATTATGGTCAGTACTGGTCACTCACCTATACAAATGGTCAGGACTGGACACTGGCCTGTATAATGATCAGACTGTTCACTCGTCTGTATAATGGTCGTTTATCTATAATTGTCAGTACTGATCATTTACCTGTAATAGGGGGCTTCCGTGGCCGAATGGTTAGCGTGTTCGACTGCGAATCAGAAAACTCGGGTTCGAGCCGCGTAAGCACCACTCCGCGGTTGGCCGCCCCTGTCCTTCGGATGAGACAGTAAAAACCGAGGTCCCGTGTCACAGTAGGTGTTGGCATGTTAAAGAACCCTCCCTGCTCTACGGTCAGCAGTGCCGAGCATAGGCAAAATTTATAGCCCTTCACCGGAACACGGTGACGTCTCCATATGAGTGAAATATTCTTGAGTGGGACGCTAAACAACAATGCAACAACAACCTTTAATGGTCGATACTGGTCACTTGTCTGTATCGTGCATATCAATAGTCACTCCTCTGTGTAATGGTCAGTACTTGTCACTCACTTGTATAATAGTTAAAACTGATCATTTATCTTATGGTCAGTACTAGTCACTCCCCTGTAAAATGGTCATCCGTTACAGAACCCGATACAAGTTCCGAATTCTGTTTAGGGTTCTCGATCCATCTAGCCATGTGTCGAGGTAGCCTTCATTAGTAAAAATGTGGTTGGCCGATGTTCAGTGTGGGCAGATCTCCGCCAAGCTAGGATTTTTTTCTTTGTATAGTTGTGGTAAGCCGATGTTCAGCTCCGACCGCCGTTCAGCTCTCGACAGAGCAAAGTAGCTTCCCCATACTTCACTAGGCTTAAGTCTATGGGGCAGTCGACGCTGAAAATCGGCCTACAACAACTATGCAAAGAGATAATACCTAGCTGCGGAGCGGCCCACACAACATCGACAATCCACATCTTAGCGAATGAAGGCGAACTTCGTACAGCAGAAAACTCGGGGACCGCGGCACATGGCTTGGTGCGTCGGGTTCCTCAAGCGGAACTAGGAACTGGTTCCGAATTCCGTTTACGGAACTGGGAGCTGGAATCGAGCTCCGTAATCAACGACCATTACGCAGACGGGTGACTAGTATTGGCCATTAGATAAATGAATAGTGCTAACCATTATACAGGCGAGTGACCAGTACTGGCCATTTCACAGACGAGTGACTATTAAAATGCACTATACAGATAAGTGACCAGTATTGACCATTACAGGTGAATTTTAGTACTGACAGTTATAGATGAATGTCCAGTAATAACCATTTCACAGGTAAGTTTTAGGGGGAGGTGACTGGCACTGACCATTATATATGTGAGTTACCAGTACTTACCTTCTGTAAGCGTGAGTGCTCTGTACTGCCCATTATACAGATGAAGGACTAGTACTGATCATTATTCAGGCGAGTGACCAGTACTAACCAGTATAAAGATACGTGACCACTTACTATTATACCTGAGAGTTACTAGTACTGACTATTTTATTCGTGACAATTGCTTACCATTTGTATAGATGAGTGATCAGTTATGACCGTCATAGGGAAGGTAGCGAGTACTGATCATTTTATAGGCCAGTAACCTGAACTGACCATTTTATAGGTTAGTGACTGGTACTGATAATAGTAAGGGGTGACAAGTACTGACCATGTGTATAAGTGAGTGACCAGATTTGATCATCATATTGGCGAGTGACCATTCACTCACACCAACCATTATAGACATGAGTTCCTTAAACGAAACTCGGTACCAATTCCGATTCTGTTGGTGCACCGAGTTCCTTAAACGGAACTCGGAACAAGTCCCGAGTTCCATTTAAGGAAAGTAATGAAACAAACCGTATGTCGCGGTCCCCGAGTTCACCGCGGATCGAGGAAGCCTTCACTCGTTTTTATATGGGAGACCGATTTTCGGTGTAGGCTAACCTGCCGTTCACGGCTGAGTGAAGTTGCATTCCCCTGCAAAGTTGTCGTAGGCCGATGTTCCATGTGGGCCCTACCGCAGATCTCCGCCAGGCTAATATAACTGCCTTGCAAAGTTGTGTTAGGCTGATGTTAGGCTGAAGTACGATTATACAGATTAGTGACAAGTCTGACAATTATACCGGCGATTAACCAGTACTGACCGTTACACAGACGAGTGACTATTAATGGTGAATGATCAGTACTGACAATTATAGATGAATGACCATAATACAGATAAGTGACCAGACCAGGAATCTTGTCTCCAATTTTACAGATGAGTGACAAGTACTGACCGTTTGTAAAGGTTAGTGACCAATACTGACCATCACACTAGTGAATAACCAGTACTGACTATTTTACAGATAAGTGACCACTCTGACCATTATAAAATCGAGTGGCCAATACTGACCATTTGTATAGATGAATGACCATTATTTAGGCGAGTGACCTGTCTGATCATTGTACACGCGAATGACCAGTACTGACCATTACAGGGTTAATCAAAGCTGAAAATTTGTATAGGAGTTTGACCAGCACTGATCAACATGATGTTGAGTGACTAGTACTGACCATTATTCAGATGAGTGACTAGATCTGGTCATTATATAAATTAGTGCCCAATACTGAATCAAGCGAGTGGGAAATACTGACAAGTCCTGACCATTATATTTGTTGACATGTACTGACCATAATACTGATGAGTGAACAGGGTACTGAGTTCCGATTTAGGTAAACGAGGCCAACTTCATGATCCCTTCGTGCTTTATAGAATTCTTTTCTATGCTCCGTTGCGTTAATGCTCCAATGAAACAAGAAAACTGCAAAACAATCCTTAAATGTAGTTGCAAAGATCACCAGAATGAGTATGTTACACCGTGTGAGAGAACTCAGTTGTCAAGGGCGATACACTTGATTGAATAAAAGTGTACATGTACGTAGGCAAGCAAGAAAAACCCCACCACCAACCTGTCACAGATGTCTCCGGTACCAGCAATGGTAAAACGATAAAAAGAAGATAGTCTGTACAACAGTTGTTATATTTAATGACAGCCAACAACTGGGGCTATTCGGCGTTCAAAACATAAATTACAGCAAAACATGCGAAGGCAAAAATATTTCAGAAAAGGAAATGCTGTATTTCCAACAACAACAAAAATTAACAAAACGGTATGGAGGGTACGGCATACATCTCGTTTTTAACTTGAATTTGTTAAACTCCTCTGCACATCTTGCTATCTTTAGACTTTTGTGTACTAATACGAAATGTACAGATATTCGAAATAATTTGGTCCACTCTTAATGAAAAGAGGAAATCATGCGTTCCGTTTTACTAGATAACGATGCTACTTTATTCATTGATTTATTTATTGTTATTCATTTGTTGTTTAGGTTTTTTCTCTTTGTTTTTATTTTCTTTTTAGTTAAGAAATGATCTTCCCAGACTCATTAATTCTTTTAATTGGTTTATAGAAGAGTTGTTGGAAATGTTATGTGTATTGTATTATATTTCAAAAGCATTCGACTCAACTAAGGAAATGAATACGTGAATAACAACCCTTTAATGTATACTTCACCGTTTGAAATACATGCATCCAAACGCTGAAATTATTTCTGAAATGCATCACGTTGCGCTGATTTAGGTAGACCTCTGATGCATTGACTAATGGTTGAGCTAAGGGGTTATCGGGACTTGATACGGCGACCAGAAACACGTTTCAATATGGAATACCTATATGCCAACAGTTCTAGCAAATCCTCGAATCGTGTGGCTCCCATCACTTTTCCCTGACTTTTGAGATATTTTCCTTGCCTGTTGCAGTCACAGGTCGACCAGTTTTGCGGCAACTTTAACGGACTCTGTGCTGGTTAGAAATTTCTCCACATACGAACTGTCCTATAAGATACCTTAATAGATCCATAAACGCCTCCAAGTTTAGTAAAATCTGCATCATCGAATGACCGAGTTTTGTGTGAACTTTAACATAAGTTCAAATTTCTTCAATGTTCTCAACCCGTCATTTTTACAACGGTGGTCTACGACTGGCTCTATTGAACTGACTGGGAGGTTATAGCTATGTGGAGCTAAAGGCTCGTAGTCATACCGTCGGAAAGGTATATTATAGGACTATTGAAGAATATCATCATCCACTACGAAGCGTTTTTGCGTTCGTTTTGTTCGTTCGTCCAGGAAAACATGCAGTTGAAAACTCGGGAAATAAGATTTATGTAACTTAGTTCTCGTTGTTTTCTATGTCAACAAACGTGACAGAAAAATACAATCAGTCGTTATTGCATATTAAAGCAGGATCAACTGACTTTCAAAGTTATTGCGGGACGTTGTTCAAGTAAATAAAATACAAAATAAGTCTTATATTTGGTAAGTTTATTTAAAAAGAATAAGGTAACGCCATGATTATAAGTCACAACATCTTAGGAATTCCGTAAAATTCAATTGTACCATTGTTCAATAGAGTTGGCTTATACTTTTCAATTCATTGTTAACAACATCCACAGCAACCTTTGTAAGATTTTTCGGTAGTACTCTGGTATTCCGTTTTGACACCTGATAAAAACAAGATAAAAATAGTATAGGCTTGATAAAGGTTCTGAAAATAACAGACCGACGAAACCAACACAGAAAAGTGGTAACCAAACCATTATTGACTACTAAACTTGAAAGTGCAATCGTTTAAATTGACCCCGGCACAATTTTAAAATCTCATTCTGAAGCATTATTTAACTACACTTATATTAGGTCGCTATAAGAATGGTAAACGCAAGAAGCAGTTTGAAAATTAATATACTCTTAATTACAAGTAAATCGACAAAAATTTATCACAAGTTTCTGGTACCAAATTGATATATCAATTAACCACAAAATAATAATAAAAAATGAATGTATGTAAAATAGATGCATAATGCATTAAGTTAAAAGGAATTGATAAATAAACAACACCTAGATCACCCTGCAATGAATCCATGTTTATACGCAAAGAAAAATCAAAGACACAGTGCATGTTGGCTAATGGAGTGTTTAGTTTTCTTGACTGCGATTGTAGATATCTGAGACTGTTTGACACGACGGTGCCACGCACGGAGCAGGAGTTGCCTACCCTTCTGGATCACCTGACCTCACCCCTTGATTTTTGGTGGGGTTCGTGTTACTCTAATATTGGTTTGACACGTCTTGTTATGTCGATTGTTGTTTGTGTTAACGTCTCTTTTTGTTTTCCTCATATTTTTGTCTGCTTTTGGGGTTTTTCGTTTTGATCTCCCCTTGGGTATCTTCTATTACAACCTTTTTTTAAAACCAAACTGAGAGAACAATGACTTTTGATATAAATGTATTTATATACTCAAAGTCGATTTAGCCATAACACGCATTTTTAGTGTCCCCAAAAACTCCGAGTCCTTCATTGAAATGCTACTGTCTAGGAGAAAATAAACATGTTTACCATATTAATCCCAGTTTGATTTTTTTTCTAATTTGCAATTCAGAACATGACAGTACCTGATTTCCCCTTTCTGAAAGAGGGCTTTCCCTTGAATGTATATTGCATATGTTTATTAGCAGTGTGAATCTGCTATCGAGAATGATTTGATGATTAAAAACAACAAGTTCAAGAAATATCTTGACGCCCACCATTATCAGATCTTTCATAGACCTATATCACTTTGGTTTATTTGTTTTTTTTTTTTTAATTCTTTCTTATTCTATTTTCTCTATATGTCTTTAATAACTGGACCCTCTACTTCAATTTCAGCCCTTTGGGGCTCCATTTGTTTTCCTTATCAGCACCAAAATGTGACATATAAAACAAAACCCAAAAGAACATCCACGCGAGATTTTTGGAATATCTCTTCTGTACTTCCTCAGAAATGTGAAAATGGAATGGCCGTTTCAAAACCTAGATTCCCTCTTTGGGGGCCAATTTTTGTTTGGATCAGTCCAATTGTAGAATTAAAACAAAACGAAAAGGGGAACCTCCATACAAGATTTGTGGAAGTTTCCTTCAGTATTTTCTCAGAAATAACAACAATGAAATTGACTCTTTAATAGATAAGTTCTCCGTTATGGGCTCATTTTATTTCTATTAAGTCCCAAAATATGGCATGTAATGCTAGTTCCCTACGGGAACATCCATGCAAAATTTTAGGATATTTTACTCAGTACTTTCTCAGAAATAGTGAAAATGGTATCGACTTTTCAAATTCTAAGTTACCCGTTTGGTGCGCCAATTTTTTTTATCTGATCAGTTCCAAAATACGGCATACAAAGCTAGTCCCCGGGGGAAATCTCCGTGGAAGATTTGAGGAAGGTTCCATCAGTACTCACTGAAATAAATACATGTAGTGATAAAATTTTCCCCGTTGGGACCCAAATTTTTAATCAGCTAAAACAAATGGCCTCTTTTGATTCGACAAGTCATATTTTTAATTTAAGACCAACTGAATAAAATGCTGAAAATATATATGAAGTGTAAAACTGAATATGTAGTATAGTTAGGGAGGAGTAGTGATAACAAGGTTAGCATAGAGTTAAATGGGTCATAGTCCCTAAAACGGACCCTATAAGCTGAACCAGGCTGAATTTCATTTTAGGCCAACTATTAAGCATTATACTGTATACATTAGTGCTAGTCCCATATTCACATGACTTCAAGTTAAGGAGGAGATAGCTAACACGATTTAACTATTTTGGCCTCTAAAATGGCCCCTTTAAAATAGATAAGGCTGAATTTTATGTTATTCTGAAAACATATAGTAAGTCTAAAAAGTGAATATGTAGCATGCTTTGAGAGGAGTAACGATAACAAGAACATACGCCGGACAACGACATCGCATAAGCTCAGCTGGTCTATGAACAGTAGAGCTAAACATCCAGTAAACAAAATTGCGTTACCAGTGAAGAATATTTTATCATTGTATTTACCGGTAATTTCATTATCATTTTTTCGATTTTTTTTCTTTACTTTTGTGTCATATGAAGTGTAAATCTGGCTTGATATATTACAACAAAAATAACCTTTTCTGTAAAGTTACCATGAGGGAGTATGTACTGCATGTATCATAATAAAACCATGCAGGTGTTATTATAAATAAAAGGAAGATAAAGAATGGTAAATATCGGTTAGCTTTCCGATTTTTCGGATCAGACAGCACAAAAATGAGATTTCGACATATTGAATCAATGTCACTGCTTAATTGCCAAAATTTGTCGCACTTAAGCGGGATTAATGATGTTCATATAAGAGAAATATTTTTTTTCATTTGGACTTTAATGCAATCATCAAATAGTGTTTTTTTTCTTTTTTTTTTTTTTTTGGAAAAAGAAACAATTTGGCTAGAAAATAGAGAAGGTGGGACCGACCGATTATCATGTTTATCCAACTCAAGTTAGTCAAGTTTTAAAGTTTCAAAGCGCAAGCTTTAGCGAGAATACGGGAGCCTGAAGTTGGTTCCGAGTTCCGTTTACGGAACTCGGAACTAGGTGCCAGTTCCGAGTT